>JAXGGA010000969.1:0-175744 GCA_038373865.1 Uloborus plumipes
CTTTAAAATGAAGACATGCTGCACGCGGTCACACACGTAAGGCTCTAGTGTCACACACGTAAGGAACATTAAAAAATTTTTATTGCTACTCTACGAAGTTTAGAAAAAAAAGAATATGTGGAATACTTACTTAGTACACTTAGACATATGCACAAAAATCACCGTTCATTTATCTTTTAAAACTTCACAGGAAATTACACAATAATATCATGTATAGCTTATTTTCAGATTTTCCGAGTCACACACGTAAGTCTAAGTCTGTATTTAAAATTTTATAAAAAAATTCAAAAGTGTCCTATGAAAAAAATAACGCCGCATTACAACTTTTGCATATCTTCTGTTACTCCAATAGCAACCACTAAGAAATATATAAAAAATATCGTCCTGGTTTTTATTGTTATTTGCAAAGAAATGGCGTCAAAAAGTCACACACGTAAGGCTGGAATGGCCCTGTATTAAATTTCAGAAATTAGAAAACTATTTCTTGGTCAGATACTCCAATACGCTTTGAGGTTGTATAAATCATTTGTAAATAATGCTGCTCCAATTTCAGTGTTTAAAACTTCGCCCTAGAACGGATTCTAATTTCAGCTTTCTACTCTTTTGTACTGAACAGGTTAATTAAAATGATGAGGCAGTTATGGGGAGGACTATCAGAACATTATTCATGCACCTTACATCATTCCTACGTACGTCGAAGCTTTATCCTTCGTTAATAAGTGACAATGATTTTGCGTCCATGCAGCTCCCTAGCGATACCGTATTCTGAGATAAACAATGTAGATTATCCGAATTAAGTTTTCTCAGTTCGGGTTACTTCAAATGAAAATGGTTGCATACATTTCTATTAAAATTAAATAGAATAAACGAAACAAAATTTCTCAATAAATCATCATAACTTTTTCTCGAACAAAGTGAAATTTTTACCTTTTTTTAAAATCAAAAATGCACTTTTCATATCCTAATTTAAGGTTCCTACAAGTAAACAATTTAAATTTTTATGTGTTTAAAATAACCTTGTGAAAGGTTCATTAAAAGTACATGTGTCAAACATTTAGGACCTATTTAAGGTTTATTTAAAAAGAATGGAATATATTTTTCGAAATGATTAAAATTCACAATGGCCGTGAATTTAAGATTCATTTAAGGTTACTATTGAAAGACTATTTTTGTTCAAAAGTTAAAACTTGAGTGTAAAGCTTGTGTTCGTAATTATTTAGACACTGGAACACTTGGACCCCAACTTTTGGTTAGTAGGTTCTTACAAAGTAGAAATTACATTTTTAAAGTGCTAAAATTGTCAAACACAGTGGATAAGGAACAATCGAAAATCCGTTTATGGTTTTCTGTAATGACGCACTCGCTTCTAAGTAGCAAAAGAGAAAAAAATAGCCGCATGGATTAGGATACATACTCATTTTTACCATCTCACTGGATAACATTTGACCTTAATTTGCACATTATCCTACCTGGTTCTTGTGTGAAGTTTAAGGATGTTGACTCTTAAATGCTCTATTTCACCAACAATGCACTTCTGTAGTCACAACCTGCGCATGTTTTGGTGAGTTGTATACAATGATATTACTTCAATCAAATCGCCGAATGGTGTTCTTCACAGCCTTAATCCTTTATTAATGTACCCCAGGTAAACCTGAAGCTGGATTCGTCTTTGTTTCAGAGCCCTTACTACCCAAGTAGCACACTTCGTTTTTTAAACGTTGTAAAATGGTTATTAACGTTGTGACAACCGCTTAAAAACGTTTATAAAACGTTTAAAGGTTATTTGTGCTACCTGGGTTCGTATTACATACAGTACACTCCCGATCATCCGCGGAATTGGGTGGCACGGGTATCACGGATAATCCGAAAAAAGCATAGAATAAGGGGTAAAGAAGATAAAAATGTCTTTTGCTTAAAAATAATTGCACTACACTTAAAACGTAATATGTACAAACAGTGACGATAGGTATAGCATAACAAATCACTTGTATTTTGAGGTTTTCAAGCATACAAAATCTATAAAAACTTACGATAGCGCCCAGGTAAAAAAAAATATTGGATGAAGTACATCGCACTCTTGGGTAAGAAATGTTTAGAAAAAACAAAATTTAAATTCGTGATTTTTCGAAAAAATCAGTTACTTGTGCTGTTTCTTTCCCGAGACCCTCGCGGATAACCGAGAGTTTATTGTACTACGTATGCTATTGGACATACTTTTTTTAAAAGTCTTAATGAAAAAAAATGCACATTATATCAAAATTGACTTTTAACCAAGAGAATTTGGGAATTATGATGATTATTATTATTTTCCCTTCTCAAATATTTCCTTGTTTTGCGCAGTAAGTAAACTGCAGCGTTTCTTGATAATGGAGAAATAAGCTGGCAGCAAGTGAAGGAAGTAATTCCTAGGACGGTGTCGGAATTTTGAGTGAAACTAAGCATTTTACTTTAGAAATATGATTAGTTTGTTTAACCCATACATAAAAGCGTTTTGCATCCTAATTTTTGAAAATTTTTAAATATTTTCAATTTTATCTAGAGCGCAGCAGTAGTAGTACATTCAGTAGAATCAAAACCGGCAGCCAATGAGAGCTCAAAAAAAGTTGGCGAGTTCAAACAACGCCTTCTAAATACTAAATGCCTACTGCTTTCTGGTGTTTAGCACAGAGTAAAATTTGTCCCTTTTTTTACGAAGCACTGTCATCTATCGGAGTTTTTCGAGACAGAAATTAACGATTGGTTGATTTCTAAATTTAGATTTTAAAATTAACCAATCAAAAAATTTAAATCGCATATTGTTTAGATTTACCACCTTAACAACTGCATCATCGGATTGCCGCAAGGTGGCGCTAAAAGGGAACAACTGTCTCCCGTATTGAGGCAAATGCGCTAGGCATTTAGTATTTAAGAGGCGTTGGTTGAAGAAGCATTGGCAATCAGGCATGGACAATTCATACTTCCTGTAAACACTACTTAATTAAATCTTATGTAGTCACAATGTAACTCTATTTAGCAATTAGCTAAGTGCCTACTAGCTTAATATGCAACGAGTAAGGTAAATTATGTATGCACTTTAATAAACAATTACCTATCATATTTTCAATTTCAGATTGTCAAATTTATGAAAGTTATTTCCTGCATTATTATATTATCAGAGTGAAACGTTCATTACTCATAATCAAAACTTAGTTCATATTTTCCCGTCTCACAGTTTCATTACTTGAAAATCAAATTCATAAAACCCCTTCTTGAAGATCTACACAGTTTTCAAAAGTATCCACCAAAATTTGATTGACTTCGCTGCAAAATTCTTATCGATTTTCCCATACCTTTTCAAACGCCAATATCATCTAATTATTGAAACATTTATTAATGAATCCTACCAACTTCAGCAGCAAGTTTCCGACATGTTTAGCTATAAATATTTATTACTTCTCATTATGGTAATAGGAGATGTAATGTGTCAACAACACCTGTAGTCTGTGGGCCAAGTGCAAATATCGTTCAGGTTCGTTTACCAATCTTAGGGACTACGAGAACTTGCTTGAAATCTATTATTATTGATGTACTCAATCGAAAAATCCAATGTTCCCAAGCGGAACTTGTCTCATTAAGTTTTAATTAGTAATTGAAACACGAACTCTTTTCCTTGGCCTGGTCACTCTTTCACTACAGACGTTGTCCCTAGGTGGCGCTATTGCACAAAATATTTGCAATCTAAAATTTTAATAAACAGTTTTTCAACCATAATTTTACTTTTTTACTCGAATTTACATTTCAAAATATATTAATACGTTTTGAATCACTCACTTTTTTCGCTGTGTGACTGAATACAAAATCAAAATCGAACATTGTATCAATCCGCCAGGCGTTTCAGATATTCTCATTCTTTATTTTTGATCAAAGAGCGCCAGTTCGCGCGGTTTCGTTTCGCGTCGCTGTCTTTTATGGCTTGATATCCCCTTTTGGCGATGTTTCACAAAGAGCAACTTTTAGTGGAACGACATTTTTGTTTTCCGTATTTTTTGCCGTATAAGACGCACCGTCTTATACGGCATAAATTTAAGATTAATTAAAATTGGGGGATTTAATTTAAAATTGGGTGTGTCTTACACGGCGAAAAATACGGTAATATAGCGTTTTTTACGCTGCTATTTTGAATAACGTTTGATTTTTCAAAATTTTAATTAAATCTTATAAAATTGAGTGTTTATTGTTTTTGCTACATAACTTGCAGTCGTGAAAGGAGTTAGTGTAGGAGATATAGAGATTAAATAAGAACCAGTTTAGACATTTTTTGTTGCTGCTTTATTTCTAGAACATAAATTAACTATTACTGTTTTTCAGAAAACCAATACTTATAAAATCACAGGCCCGTCATTTGGGGGAGGGGGGGGAGTCAATTCCTCTCCTTCCCGGCTTTGAAAAATCAATTTACATGTAAGCGGGCGTGGTTTTTGTCATTTTTGGTGCAATTTATATTGTGTATGCAGTGTTTGCCCCCCGCTCTCCTGGAAAAATTTGAAATAGCTTGTGTAAATACATATAGGATATATAAGCAAGGGCGGATACAAGGGAGGGGCGATCGCCCCTCCCTTGAGGGACTCTTCCACAGCGGTTCTTAGATTTTGAAGTTCAAAAAAGGCAGTTTTAGTTGATTTTTGATGATATTAAGAGAAAGGGTAAGGATTCGGAGCTCTGATCTGCAAATTTTTCGAAATGGAAGACCAAAACATTTGTAACCAACATGTGTTAACAAGGGTGCATGGAGAAAAAAATGGGCAAGTAAGAAAAAAAAAACTCAATCTCCCCTCCCTTGGAACATTTCTGGATCCGCCCTTGTATATAAGGGACTGATTTGTTACCACGAATAAGTAAGTTTTGAACGACGTCAATCGTCGCCAAATATGATTCGTGACTTTTTCCGTCAATTTTGAGCTTTTAAAAGTAATGCATATTGTATGATGTGCTTTAATAAATGTAATTTAAAATTTTAAATGAAACCATTAAGATCATGACAGGACCTATAGTCTGTGGGCCAAGCACTGATATCGTTCAAGTTCGTTTACCAATTTACTATGGGAACTTGCTTGAAATCAACTAATAGTGATGTACTCAATCGAAAAATCCAATGTTCCCAAGCAGACCTTGCCTCATTAAGTTTTAATTAGTAACTGAAATAGGGACTATATTCCTTAGCCTGTTGGCTCATTCACAACAAAAATTGTCTCTAGGTGGCGCTGTTGCACAAAATATTTGCAATTTAAAATTTCAATAAACAGGTTTTCTACCCTAGTTTTTCTTTTTCATACGATTTTATGTTGCAAAATATATTAATAAGTCATAATATACTTACTTCACGTCTTTTGTGATTCAGGTACTAAAAAAATCACAAAAATGTATCAATCCACATTTCCGCTTGTTCTTAATCTCGTTGTTTCGTTAATGGCACTATATAATCCAGTCAATGAATACATTATAGAATGCATGGAATATGCGAGAGTATTTGACTACAGAATATTGTTAGGGGTAGTTAGTAAGTTAATATACTGAAAGTCCCCGACCCTGGGGGGTGAGCTAAAGGTGGGGGGGGGGGAAGGAGGAAGCAAATTTTGGGTTTCTCGAAAAATCGCGGAAATGGTGGGAAAAATTGGTTTAAAATAAAAATTCAAGCTAAACAAACTTCGTATAACAGTGTTTCTACACATATTTGTCGAATTTTCAATAATTTTCCAGGTGTATATTGTGAAAAAACGAGAAATTTCGGAAAAACTCTATTTTTGTCAAGCAACGTTGAATGGTTCTATTTTAAAAAGGGAGACAGCTTGATTACGAAAATGCACGATAGCAGCATTTCCACGTACTTCGATATTATTTTATTTTTATAGAAATGATAAGGAAGAGAAAAAAAAAAAAAAAAAACACCAACACAAATCAACACCTCAAATATACGAATGTAACGAAAAACAAAACAAAACAAAGAAAAATTCCCTTCTCATTCCTTATCTCTCTTATCACAATCACCCCCTGTTTTATAAAATCGGTTGAGACCTGACGCATGCGCGAATTCGAGGAAGGTCGCCGAAAAGAACATCAAACAGTATCTATATATCCATCTATATATACATATAAATATATAGGCAGAGACAGACACATATATATGATATTTAACGTAATTATCCGCCCCTAGAATTCCATTTTCGCATATTTTGCCATCTATCTTTAATGGCCTGTAAAAAACTAATGAGACAATATTTTTTTGGGAACATTGTGTTTTTTTCATCTGTAGACTCCAAGGATTCAGAAAAATATCACATTTTGTAGTCCCCGAAGTTGGCAAACGAAACCATGTTTCTAAGCATCTTTTCTGCCTTCGGCCCACAGACTACTGGTTGTAAGTTCGAGCTATTTAGAACTCTTTGAGAGCTTTTAAGCTCCACACCAAGTCGAACTTTGGAATGCATTAAGATAACTGTTCAAAAGTTTAAATTATCTGAGAATTTTAAACAGTTGTCATTTGACTGAATGTTATAATAAAATTTTTTTTTCCACGAGAATTAATTACATATATTTTTATATTTTCATCAACATAATCTTATTTTAATTATAATTCATTTATTGGTCAATATATTTGCAGGAATGTGACACTTTTTCGTATATATTTGCTCTTTATTACCATAGTTTTAAACTTTGGCTTTTAATTGTGACATATTAGAATGCAAAGAATTATTACGTTTCGTGACATAAAGCAGCAACATTCTAAAAAAACTGCATTCGAAAAGTAATGATTTGTACGCGTTGCGTGTTTGACTGTAATGGATTAAGTAGTAATCCAAGTGAAGTGACAACTAACAAGGAAACTTTTACATTTTAGCTTGTGAAAATTTAGATTTTTCAGTCATCAACATATACTTTTTTTTTCAGAACAATACTATGATTAACATCCGAAATATCTGTAAACTTATCTGAAAAGGTTTTCGAGATTCCGTGGCCAAGTGGCGGAAAGCATTTGTTCTGACAGCTACCTCAGAGCAGTAGTAGAAATTATGGCTTCAATTTCCAATGGTACCATAGGCATTCTTCTCTTCTCTTGGCGATATTAATCTTTCCTAGGCCTTTGTTCAGAGACAAGGTGCTCTGTTCGCAAATTTCTAATTTAGGTGCAGCTTTTCAGCCTTTTTATAATACGTATAGAATTATTTTTGTATTTTAAAGTTACTTAGATATCTGACTGAAATTTTTTTTTTGCACAGGTATCAAATTTATATCACCCAGTTGAAGCCCTGCATTGCTTAGACAGTAAAAAAAAGTCCCCTACGACATTTTAACGCAATTTGACGAATTTGATCCTCAACAGAACGAATAATGACACACTGTTTAATGGCATCAATAATTGTTTTGAGTGAATTCCACTAAATTGCCTTCATGCCCAAACCACTGTATCGATTTAGCCCCTTGCATTTTTTTGTGGATTTTTTTCAAATCCTGTAATTATGACAGCTGTCCAAACATCATTACGAGAACGAAGGACCAGGAAGGAAATTGACTCTGCATTATTAGTTTTGACCACAACAACTAGCCAGTAAACACAACACTGTTTGCAATACACCGCCAACTCGGTCATTTCGATCCATGGACTGCAGTTTCGTGCTAATTATGTACTCATCAGCATGGAATACGAAAGTCACCGAGTTGGAGGCAAAAATCCTCTTACAGAGCAAAAAGAGCCGGAAAAAAAAACTGGTAGCTAATGTGAAATTAGAGTACCAGCGAGCGACCGCACTTGGTACGGTACAACTTGTAAATTTTAAGGCAGAGCTCGGGTATAAAGCAGTGAGTAACCGCCCCAAGCAAGGGCTAAGGCAGGAACATGCAATACACCGCCAACTCGCTCATTTCGATCCATGGACTGCAGTTAGTCCATGGATCGAAATGACCAAGTTGGCGGTGTATTGCATGTTCCTGCCTTAGTCCTTGCTTAGAGGCGGTTACTCACTGCGTTGTACAACACTATTTGCTTTTGCTTATTTTGCATTACTTAAGAATAAATAAGGTAAACATTGCATAAAACCTTTATTTTTTGCTAATACTGTTTTGCTATTTTTACAAAAACATGTTGGCTTTTCTCAGATGACTTTTCATCCTAAAGCTCATACTTCTTAGCATAAAAAGAGGGTTCCTTGTAACCCGAAACACATGTCTGCATCAGTCTGCAACTTTTTGCGATAAAATATTGAATAATCTTAATTTACACTACGGGCACAAATGTATTTTTTAATGTCAATGAGTAGAGTCCAATCCAAGAGGGCGATCGCCTCTCCCCGGAGGGACTCCTCTCCAGCAGTTTTTTTTTGACTTAGTAGTTCAAAAAAGACAATTATAGATGATCTCCGATGATACTTTGAGAAGTGGTTGGGATTTGAGGCTCTGACCTGGAATTTTTTCGAAATTGAAGACCGAAACATTTGTAATAAACATGTGTTAAGCAGGATATGTGGTGAAACAAGAAGTTCTGTCAAGAACTAAACGAGCCTACTTTCCCGTACACCGACATCGGCATTGTAGCATCTGATCAATATTCTCTTGATTATCTGAAACTGAAAATTATGTCAAACATACCTCTATAGCACTTAAAGCTGATTTCTAAAAGCAAAATATACCCCTCTCATCAGATGAAATAGACACGTAAAAATTAAATAAAAGAGTCAATTAAGTTTTGTCGCACCTTTTAAAGAATGTAACTGTTATAGTTCTTCCGTAGAAAAATTCCACAATCGTTTTCAAAAGAAAAAAAAAATAAATAAAATAAAAGTACAAAGAACTTCAAAACACATTTTATCAAAGAAAGAAAAAAAAAAAAAAAAACTCGTTCGTTAATAAAAGTCTTGAATTTCATTTTTAATCCGTTGCCAGTTGTTAAATATAAATAAAGAATAAAATGCTCTCGTGAATGAAAAATTTTTGTAAGCAAAAAAAAAAAAAAAAAAAAATATCGCCTGCCAAAAAAAAAAAAATCATAATAATAATAAATTAAACAAAACAAATAAATAAATAAACAAAAAATCGTCAGCCCAGTCAGTCATTTTTTTCTGAGCCTGCATTTCCGCCATGTTTGCGGAGTTGGAGTCGGAATCAGAGTCCTCACAGAAGATTATTCAGAAAAGTACTTTACAATACATTATCAAAATCATTTTCTTACAAAGTTAGTTTGAAGGAAACCGCCTTGAAGTTCAGAATCAACATTCAATTTAAATTTTCCAGTAGGCGCTCATGTTAAATTTTTTTCTGAACTGTTCATCATTGAACGAAAAATGGTTCAAATTGAAAAGTGAAATATGGGAATGAGCCTCTACGAGATCTTTCGAACAAAAAAAGTTTATTCAATTCTGACGGTTCATTTAAAAGTTATTAGGTGGAGAAAGGTTGCTTGAACGGTTCAATGTTGAACGAAAAAATGTTCAAATTGAAAATTTAAATACGGTAATGAAGTATTCTTGATAAGATCTTTCGAACAAAAAAAAGTTTATTCAATTCGGACGGTTCACTTAAAAGTTATTAGGTGGGAAAAGGTTGCTTGAACGGTTCAATGTTGAACCAAAAATGTTCAAATTTAAAATTTAAATACGGTAATTAAGTGTCCTTGCCGAAATGCTTCGAACAAAAAAAAAAATTGTTTAAATCAGACTGTTCACTCAAAAGTTATTAGGGGTGACAGTTTGTTTGAACGGTTCAATGTTGAACGAAAAATTGTTCAAATCGAAAATGTAGATACGGGAATGAAGTACCCTTGAAAAGATCTTTCGAACAAAAAAAAGTTTGTTCAAATCGGACTGTTAACTAAAAAGTTAATATCGCGGGCCAGGTTATTTGAACAGTTTAAAGTTGCACCCAAGGAGGTTAAAGGGGAGGAGCTAAATCTCTGCTATCTAAAAGTGGCAACGAATTCTCACACGCCGCCAGAGGACGCTAGCTGAAACGCTCCCTACTTCCTACGGGATTCAATGTAAATGATACTGAATCTGTCCTCTCTTTAAATGCTGCTATGGGAAAGAAAAAAATTTTTTTTCAACTGGATTTTGATGTAAATCTTCGACTGACATTATGAATTAAGTATGATTTTCATCCCACGAAAATAGGAGCCGTATTTTTTGAGAAATAGGTTTAATCGAATGCACTTACCAACTTGCCAAATCTGACAGAATCTGTCTTTTTTTAAAGACTGCTGTTGGTAAGAGGTTTTTTTTTTGTTCAACTGGATTTTGGTGTAAATCTTCGATTGACATTATGAACTAAATATGACTTTGATCCCACTGAAGTTTTGCCACTTAATTTTTTTATTAATTAAAAATATTTAGTAGACAAAATAATTATTATAGACTATATTTTCATATTACCTTCTTTTTTACATGTTCATATTTTTATTTAATTACCATTTGTAATCAGTAATTGAAAAAATTATTTATTCATTAATATTATTTTTCTTCGTTTTTACCTAATAATAGGAAATTTTATATTTACATAATTTTTACAATTAAAAATATATTCATTGGCTTAATTTTCGAATTTTTTTTTATCTTTTTTGCTTAAACCTAGACTAATATAATGTATTTCTAACCAGGGGTGCCCACAGGGGGGGGAAGGGGATTATGGCGCATGTTGCGCCATAAAAATTGGGGGGGGGGGATTTTTAAAGCTAATTAATTAATTCATTCATTTATTTAAATTATTGATTAATTAATTTTTTTAATTAAAATTATGGGCTGATTTGTTTTGAATAAAAATTATTCATTAATTAATATTTTTAATCCACATTAGTTCTTTTATTTCTTTATTATTTTATTTATTTATTTATTTATTTTGTGTGCGTGTGAGTGTGCTTGGAATGTCTGGAAAAGAAAAAAAGCGATTCTGTTCTACGTATAATTAGTATTTTTAGAAAAATAATAATAATGAATAAATAAATTTTTCAATTATTGATTACAAATGGTAATTAAATAAAAATATGAACATGTAAAAAAGAAGGTAATATGAAAATATAGTCTATAATAATTATTTTGTCTACTAAATATTTTTAATTAATAAAAAAATTAAGTGGCAAAACTTCAGTGGGATCAAAGTCATATTTAGTTCATAATGTCAATCGAAGATTTACACCAAAATCCAGTTGAAAAAAAAAAACCTCTTACCAACAGCAGTCTTTAAAAAATGACAGATTCTGTCAGATTTGGCAAGTTGGTAAGTGCATTCGATTAAACCTATTTCTCAAAAAATACGGCTCCTATTTTCGTGGGATGAAAATCATACTTAATTCATAATGTCAGTCGAAGATTTACATCAAAATCCAGTTGAAAAAAATTTTTTTTCTTTCCCATAGCAGCATTTAAAGAGAGGACAGATTCAGTATCATTTACATTGAATCCCGTAGGAAGTAGGGAGCGTTTCAGCTAGCGTCCTCTGGCGGCGTGTGAGAATTTGTTGCCACTTTCAAACTAGCGCATCCGTAGAACATTTCTCTCCTTCTTTCTACTCCGTGGTTGCACCAAAAATTGTTCAAATCGAAAAATCAAATATGGGAATGAGCTGTACTCGCCGAGATCTTTCCAACAAAAAAAAGTTTGTCCAAATCGGAATGTTCATTCAAAAGTAATTAGGAGGGGACAGACAGACCGACCGACCGACAGACAGACAGACACACAAATTCCCCATCTCAATACCTACTTTCAAATTTTTAATTTTTCGATATTCATTTTACCTTTTTATTTTTTTAACCTGGCGATATTTTTTTTCACTTGGCGATATTTTTTGGACTTGGCGATATTTTTTAGATGCATTAAGCCACTTTTAATACTTTTTTCGTCTTTCTTTTAGTTTTAACGGGAAAGTAGGCTAAAAAGGGGGGCAAGTAGAACAAAAAATCAAACGCCCCTCTCTTGGAACATTTCTGGATCCGCCCTTGGTCCAATTGCAATTCATGATTGCAAAAGATTAAGGCAAGGGCTGGATGACATATGTTGTGTACTGGATGCTGGATGTTGTGTTTTTATTGTTAAATGTTTTCTTTAATTAATCTAATTGTATTTTATTGTGTATTTTTTTCTCCGAAGCAGGATAATGTACAGGGCGTGAAAAGACTAAAGGGAAGACAAATCGAACTCTCTGCGAATCCTCCGTTCCAACAAACAGCTAATAGCTTCCACTTAGGGCTTTTGATAAGCATTCGCTCTATTTCCTTTTTCCCGTAATCGAAGAGTCCTTTTGTGTGATTTCCTTGGCCATAGCCATTTCTCAGGGCGGCGTGAGCCGCTTACGTTTCTTTTATCGGTGCCATTCGATTTGTAACCTGCGACGTTATTCAACATCCAATCATCTTCATTGGCATCCCAGAATGTGAATCTTACTACTATTATATATGCGAAAGTTTGTATGGATGTGTGTATGTTTGTTCCTCTTTCACGCAAAAACTACTGAATGGATTTTAATGAAACTTTTACCATAATGTAGCTTATACATCAGAATAACACATAGGCTATAATTTATAACAATATTCGAAAAAGCTCGATTGATAGCGCTTTTTTTATTCCAATTTAAGGTACATTTTTCGCATAAATCCGCGAAGACTTCCAACAAACAAACTCAGTATTTCGTGCATCATTTCAACTCCCTGTCGATAGCTAGAATCGCGTGTATCATTGCCACTTTTCGCATTAAATTTTCAACCCTTTTCTCAGGTGAAGTCAAAAAATTATTTTTTTCAGCTTCATTTTGAATATCCAGGCTTTTACATTGACATTACGAACGCTCGCGCGCCCGCTCTCTAACGAGCTTTTACCATGATTTATATTTTAAAACATTTTGTAGTCTTGGTTGTAAGTAGAATATTTATCCTTAAGAAATGTGTTTTTTTTCCTTTGAAACGTGCAAATATTATTTGGTAGAATAAATTGTACTAGGTGACCCGTGCGGAATTCCGCAAAAAAAAAAAAAAAAAAAAAAAAAAAAAAAAAAAAAAAACTCTAAACTTAAAATTTAATACGACAATTTTTATTGGCTTCATTTGCACAACATCGCCATCTACTGCCGTCGTTCTGACAACTTTTCAAAGAGATCAAAGACACGTTCACTTTTACAATTACTACAAAAGTGATACCCTATATTAAAATCAAATACCCAAGGCTACTACTAAACTAAATACTAACGTTATCGCAAAACTACCATAGTATTTTGAAACAATAAAAGTTACAATTAAGGTTTACCGAGCTAAGCCTTGGCTTGAAATGTCGCATTTAAAATTGATTTGAGCAACAATGTAACGATTTTAACAGTTGAGCAAAAAATTTAACTTTTTCAAACTTCAATCGCTTATAAGTCGCTTAAACGTGGACTTTCGAGATTCTCGTTACGCGGCGCTAGCGGAGAAACGTTCTAAAGAACGCATTTTTTTTAATCTTTCGAAAGAAATCAAAATGGAGACGATACGACAATTATTTCGCTAGATAGAGTCAATTTTGTGCCCAAAAATTGAAGTTCGAATAAAAAACGAACCGACACTTTTTAGAGGGTGGGTCTAATTTTCGTCAATAGCCCGCGGGATAAGCTTCAAAATCATAAATTTTCTTGCAATTCGATAAAGAAATGAGCGAGTTTCGACCGGGTATAGGATTCGGCTTAGAGAAATAATATATGGAGATTCCTTTATTGATAGATTGTTCACGGTATCATTATTTTTGCAAGTTTTGTATCACGGGACGCGGGAGCGTCCTGCCCCGCCAAGAAAACCAAATACAAGCCGCCAAGAAATTTCCGTCGGCAATAAAAATGTTAAAAGAGCGACTAGGACTGTTTACGCGAGTAACCAAACCGGGGTTTTCACCCCTCTGTATCTTAGCCCCATAAAGATCCTTAGAGTTCATTTTTGGTATACTCAATCTCCAGCGGCCCCTGACGGCACATACTAAAGCAAAACATCCAGGACCCTCAGGGGGAGGGGTGATATATGTTATAAAATCGCTATTTTTCGCACTTTTTAAAAAATGTTTGACAGGGGTCCAGACTAAACGGTAACTCGGATTGAGCTCTGCTTTTGCACCCACATTTATTTTGTCCCAAAGCTCGGCATAGGGGTTTTTTCGACCCCCCCACCCCCTCCCCCTCGCTTTTATTTTCCGTATCTTTTCTCCCCGGGGGTCTTTAGTGTTGATTTTTGGTATGAATATTCTCGATGAGACATTGAGGACATTTTCCCAAAATTTACCCCCCGGGGTCATCGCACCCCGGAGTTATTAATGCTTAAAATTGGTCCGATTTCTATCTACTAGCTCTGTTCAACATCTGAGCATTTATGTTTTCATTGTTGGGCCACGAGGAAAGAAAACTCAATGATTTATAATTTCATCTGTTGCCAGTTTCTATTTGTTAACAAATAAAATATTTGTAACTAGCTGTGGGGCCCGGCGTTGCACGGGCTTTAAAGTAGTGATGAAAATTTAAATAAACTACTCGCCGTCAAAGCGGTATATAATGATATATGGCCGCCAAGGCAGCTCGCCTTTAAAGTAGCGAGGAAAGTTTCATTAATGATATATAACCGCCAAGGCAGCTCGCCTTTAAAGTAGCGAGGAAAGTTTCAGCAAACTACTCGCCGCCAAGGCGACTCGCCTTCAAAGTAGTAAGGAAACTTAAAACAAATTACTCGCCGCCAAGGCGGCTCGCATTTAAAGGAGGGAGTAAAGTTTTAGCGAAACCGGTTTCAAAAAAATACTCCCCGCTAAAGCGGCTCGCTAAAAAACTTTCCCGCATAAAAAAGTCAATCGCATTATTTGCACATGCTTCCTCAGGAATAAAAATAATGTCAAGTAGCACATATTTAACACTCTCCCTAATAAACAAATACAATTCCCTACCAAAAACAAATATTTCCAAACCACTCTCTTCCTGTAACGTTAATTGCAAAATTCCAAACAAAAAAGTTGTTTCAATATTTAGATCGCAGCCAAAAAAAGTCCCTGCTAAAAACATGAATTACAATTTAATTTGAAACACATTTTCAAAATGGTACCGAAAAAAAAATATAAGCCATTAAGTATGCAGCAATTCAAGTGAAGCACGGACGATCGCATTATTTGCCTTGTTGAAACGCCGTAAAATGAAATGCTTTTAAGAAACAAAATGAAGAAAAGGACACCAACAATGAATTTAAAAGATGTCGCCAAAGCAACGCAATAAAACTTTAATAGTTTGATCAGGAAAGAGGTTTTCGAACTCAAAGTTCAAACGCTTGTAACTTTTTTTCTAGTGGAGATAAAAGCTTGGTTCTTCGACTTAAGTCGAATCAATTCTGGGGTTAAAAATATCGCTCTATCCAATGGCGTAAAAATCAAAACTGTGAAATAATTAGTTTATTTTTTATTGATGGTTTTAATGAACCAAGTATTGCAAGAAATCGGGTGAAGCCTTGCAAAAGGCAAGTTTAAAAATTGAATAACTCGTGCTGTGTTTAAGTTAGAGAATCGGAACAAACTGCATAGGACGGACAAAATTTTTCTGCTTCCAACGATATATAACATTAATATGTGTAAGTAATTTTTAACCCCAGTATTCGGCGATTTATGAGAAAATTGCCTTGAATTCGAATAAAAAACGAATCGCTTATCGAATCTTTTCAAACTATAGCCTAAAGTCTTTCTGGATAAATGGACTATTCAACACAAAAAGAATTTTTCAAATCGAACCAGTAGTTCCTGAGTTTAGCGCGTTCAAACAAACAAACAAACAAACAAACAAACAAACTCTACAGCTTTATATATTAGTAAAGATAAGACTGAAGAAGATCCTTGAACTTTTGCACCAAATGCATGCCGCCAAGAAAACCACAGATGTCGGACCGCCAAGAAAAATGTTGAAGGGAAAAAAACATGCAAAGTAAATTTTGAAGAGAAAAAAAAAAAAAAAAAAAAAACAGGCAAAGAAAAAATATTAATGCAAAAACATGTGATATCTCCCCAAAAACAACAGTGTTGTAAAAAAATCCCCCGCCAAGAAAACCTTAAATACTCAGCCTTAAAAAGTTATGATATCGAGTTTTCCCGCCAAGTTTGTGCCAAACTACAACTAACCAGTATGGATAGTTCTTTTAAATTGGTTTCAGTCCTGCCAGGCGGGAAGTTTTTACTCATTAAGCAACCACCTCACAAGACAAAGCTTCCCGCCTGGCAGGACTGAAAACAATTTAAAAGAACTATACATACAGGTTAGTTGTAGTTTGGCACAAACTTGGCGGGAAAACTCGATATCATAACTTTTTAAGGCTGAGTATTTAAGGTTTTCTTGGCGGGGGATTTTTTTACAACACTGTTGTTTTTGGGGAGATAACTATACTACTATAGCCCATTGCCTCTCGCCTAAGAGAGGAGGCCTATGACCAGTAATATACAACGTGTAATTGAGTACGCTGAAAATTTCGAAGTTTATTAAAATTAAGCTGAGTACAATGTGACGATTTTTACTGATAGGGCCCATCAAAAGAATTTCCCACGTAGCCCAGATGGTATAGTTACACCACTGCCCCCATACATGTTTCAAATGGGAGACATGTGGACTTTTTTTTTTGGAGGAATGGTGTAAAATATTCATATATCTTAATGTCTTGTGAAAAAAAAATCGATGTAATCTTTTTATAATAAACGGCAATCTGTGCTTATTGAAAAGTTTGTTTTACTTATTACCCATTTTACCTAGTCTTTTGGTAATATTGATTGCTTTTCGTTCCAGTTAGTCAGTATAAACGAGGTTGTACTAAAAAACTAACTTTTGTCTCACATCGAAGCACGGAATTAAAAGAGATAATCCTAAGTAAAACATTAATAAATGAAAAATGTGCTGCATACAATTACTTAATTACGAAAACCACTGAACATTTGTTTTAAAATGCCGTGGACTATGTAATTGTCCAGAAAATAAATCGTTATTCATTACTGGAATGACTAAACCTTGAAGTTATTGAATGAAAAGCCATTACTTTTACACCTTCATTGCGTGGCTACATGTTTTGTCAGTCAATGAATGGCAGATAAATGAAGAAGACACGCTATTTTTGCGTGAAATGTGTATCGATGTTTATGGAGTGAAAAAACAACTAGAGGAAAAAATGCGAATACGTGAAGGCGATAGGTTTTAAACTCTATACCTATTTATTGTGTACTTTTCAATCGATGAAATATAAAATTGGTTGAAGTATTTTAAATGACGAACTATAATACATATAAAGCAGTGAGAAACCGCCCCTAAACAAGGGCTAAGGCAAGAACATGGAATACACCGCCAACACGGCTATTTCTATACATGGACTGCAGTTTCGTGCTTATTATGCACTCATCAGCATGGAATACGAAAGTAGCCGAGTAGGAGGCAAAAATCCTCTTATAGAGCAAAGAGAGCTAAAAAAAACTGTAGCTAATTAAATTTAAGGCAGAGCTCGGGTATAAAGCAGTGGCGGTGTATTGCATGTTTTTGACTTAGCCCTTGCTTAGGGGCGGTTACTCACTGCTTTATACCCGAACTCTGCCTTAAAATTTACGAGTTGTACCGTACGGTCGCTCGCTGGTATTCTAATCTCACATTAGCTACCAGTTTTCTTGGCTCTCTTTGTTCTATAAGAGAATTTTTGCCCCAACTCGGTTACTTTCGTATTCCATGCTGATGAGTACATAATTAGCACGAAACTGCAATCCATGGATCGAAATAGCCAAGTTGGTGGTGTATTGCATATGATACATATAATTCTCTTACGTGGCGCTAAAAAATGGGTTGAATTTCTTAGTACTCGTGGGTCAATAAGGAATTCAACCCTTAGCAAGAGGGTTTAATTTGGATCATATAGAAAATAAGTTTAAAAAAGAAAAAAAAAGTGAAATGATTGTAGAATTATAATAATCAATTAACTAATATGATTCATGTTGTCAATATACTTAATGTTAATATTTTGAAATGAAAATCATTAATTTTTTTTTCTTTTTCTAATCAGTGAACCAGTTCAAGTTAGAATTCAGTCTATAGCAGAACCTATAGCAGTTTCAATAAGCAGAACTTCACTGGAGCGAAATTTTCACTGCAAAAAACAAATAAGAACTGAACTGAAAGAACACTAAAACAGCTTTTTCAGGCTTCAAAAATAAACAACTTAACTTAACAAACTACGAAGTCGATTAGATTGTTACAGTGTGCTAGAGGGGAAGTTTTAACTTAAGTGCTCTATGGATGATTATAGTTTCAAGCATTCAGCTTGTCTGATACAGAATTTTGTGATAGTGTTTTAATGTTAAAATTATATAATCAAAATAACTTTAGAATAAAGGATGTCTTTGGATAACTTCCAGTGACTTACGAGTAAACTAGTGATCCAAGCAGATTACTTTATTAAATGGTGTCTTCTTTGTGACATAATTAATCAGTGACAACTCGCTTATTTTCATGACGTTCCAGGCGTGAAATACGCATTTTGTATTGCAAACAGCTTGTTTCAAGTCGGTGAATATTCAAGTGAATCAAGTCCACAGGTAATATTTTTATAATTCAACAGCTGCGGTTATTTTGGAATAAGTGCGTGTTCTGTTTACATTTGTGAGATCGTATCATTTCATATTTAAATTTGCTCGCATTTTTTTGGTAAGCTTTATTTATGAATCTTTAACAAAAAAGACAGTTGTTATGAAAATCCAACGTGGTTTGATGAAAATGTTTTGAGAAAATTCAAAATGTATTCAGCAAGTCCATTGAATTTTAGAAGAATTATCATTTTGTAAAATACCTTTTGTATAAAGAAATAACTCGTTTTATTGCATTCTGAACTTTTTATTTATGCATGTCGCCATAGTTCAATTTCAGCAGTACTGTTAGAAATTGAGCTGCTCAATTTTAAATCCAGACATAAACATCAAAGATGCAAAATGGGCAATTTCCGTGTATGACAGTTTTTAAATTTTCATTCTTTTATCAAACCAATATTTGACATTTAGAACGTTGAAATTCGAAGTTGTTTCCTAGTTTTGTGAAAGGTTTTCGTATTCAACTATGCTTTTACGGTAATATTTCATGATTGCAAAATTCGTTTTATCCTACCCTTCTATAGTTAATTTGTGACTGTTATACAGGGTGTCCACTCCAATCGTGGACCAATAGCTAATTTCTAAACCGTTAGAGATACGCATATAGTTGATTTAGGAAAAAATCTCCAAATTATGAAAGGAATTTTGGGTCTATTCAATGTTTTTCAAAAAATCAAATTTTGAAAGAGTTACGAAATTTAAATTTTTATACAGCCCCCCAGTCCTATCAATCATATTTAGTAAAACATTCTTGACACTGTAACGTTTAAAACTAAAAAAAAATCACTCCTCTACCACAAAAATTGACCGAGTTATGACGTTTTGAAAAATCAAGATTTTGCATTATTTCATGACGTCACCGAGAGATCGCTTAAGGGACCGTATGCGAAATCCTTCAAAATCTTGATTTTTCAAAACGTCATAACTCGGTAAATTTTTGTGGTAGAAGAGTGATTTTTTTTTAGTTTTAAACTTTACAGTGTCAAGAATGTTTTACTAAATATGATTGATAGGACTGGGGGGCTGTATAAAAAATTAAATTTCGTAACTCTTTCAAAATTTGATTTTTTGAAAAACATTGAATAGACCCAAAATTCCTTTCGTAATTTGGAGAGTTTTTCCTAAATAAACTCTATGCTTATCTCTAACGGTTTAGAAATTAGCTATTGGTCCACGATTGGAGTGGACACCCTGTATATTTACAACATCTACCGTTGTATTGAAACATTCTGCGTATTTCATATCGAATCAATGCCGGTTAAAGCAAAATCTAGAGCTAAAGTTATCAATATTTGATTTGAAGCCAAATGTTCTCTCGTAAAATACATTATAATTTTTCGTTTTTCCACGAAAATACTATATCTTTAGTGAAAATTAAGATCATAGTTTTCATGGCGTGAAAATAACTCTAACATTTTTTGGTGAAATGGAATTCATTTTGAAGGAGTTAAAACTTACCGACAGTAAAAACCATAATAGTGATCAATTCAATAAAATGCTAAATTTCGACGGATAAAATGAAAAATAGCAGGAAATGAAGATATGTGTATTATTTTTAGTCATAGTTATACACATTTATCCCAAGTTGAAAACTGTTTATATTACTAAACTTCTCATAAATTTAAACTGATATATCATAATGATGCATCATAAAGATCTAAAAGTGCCAAACTATACTGAATATTTCGGAAAAAACCGTGAAATAGGCTGCTAAGTTAAATGAGGGTTTCCACACGTTTATTCCTTAGCGTTTTAATGAAATCATATTAAGTTATAAGATGGTTCCCGCAAATGTATCCTATCAGGTTAGAATGAAATCATATGATTACTGTCTAACATTTTTTCGCGAGACCTTCGTCGAATCCGCGCACGCGCCAAGTCTCTTCTGACTTTCTCGAAATAAGGGGGAAATGCATCGAGGAAGTAGCCAGCGAACAAAAACTGAAGGTCTTCGGGAAGTGCGTATCCTTAACCTATCTCCCCTTTTTCAAATGGAGGCGTTCGTGGCTGCCAGGCGCACAATACGCAAACATAGTAGTTGCAATGCTATCCAAGGGTTTCCTCAAGCTTATACAATCGTGTAAGAGTAAAATCGTTCTATAGGTTGCAAAGTTTTACAAGGCTACCCGTAAATGTACTCTTTTGTGTTCAAGTAAAATCATAATATAGATTGCACAGTTATACGAGCGCGTTTGAGAACATTTGAACAATTAGAGTATTTTTAACGCCTCTAAAAGCATATTTTACTTATTGAAAGCCGAAAATGCCCACCAGAAACTTAAGTGTATTTTCGGGTGAATATCAGGAAAAATTTCCATCCCAATTTGGCCATGGAAATTTTAAACTTTTAAAGATACTCAGAAAATAAAATTAATAGGGTATTTCAAATACACATTAGTAACAATTGTTTTTTAAAAATTAGGGGCATGGTCAAGGTAAACATTTACACCAATTTTAGGGGGGGTTGTCTTTGAGCGTTACCGACATGATGTGAATGCTACTGATCTAACAAATATTACAGATTTCACACTTATTGGTGTACAAAAGAAAACTCATTCACTACCTTTTGTTTTCAAAAAAAAAAAAAAAAAAAAATACTTAGAATATAATAATACTTACACAGCCTGAACCCTTTTTTGTTTCATACATAAAATTAGAGACTAATTGAAAGTTAGTTAAAGTTTAAATTAGTGCAACAAAATTTTTTTTCAAATAGATAAATAGGTTAATAGTTAAAAATCAAAATAAAATAAAATTCTTAACACAGTCTTAACAAGAAGTTCTGTCAAGAACTAAACGAGCCTACTTTCCCGTACATCGACATCGGCATTCTAGAATCTAATCAATATTCTCTTGAATATTTGAAACTGAAAATTACGTCAAACATACCTTTATAGCACTTAAAGCTGATTTCTAAAAGCAAAATATACCCCTCTCATCAGATGAAATGGATACGTAAAAAGTAAATAAACGAGTAAATAAAGTTTTGTCGCACCTTTTAAAGAATGTAACTGTTATAGTTCTTCCGTAGAAAAATTTCACAATCGTTTTCAAAAGAAAAAAAAGAATAAATAAAATAAAAGTACGAAGAACATCAAAACACATTTGATCAAGGAAAGAAAAAAAACCTCGTTCGTTAATAAAATGTCTCGAATTTTATTTTTAATCCGTTGCCAGTTGTTAAATATAAATAAAGAATAAAATGCTCTAGTGAATGAACAATTTTTGTAATCAAAAAAAAAAAAAAAAACCGTCTGCCAAAAAAAAAAATAAATAATAATAATAATAATTAATTAAACAAAAACAATGAATAAATAAACAAAAAATCGTCTGCCCAGTCAGTTTTTTTTTCGGAGCATACATTTCCGCCATGTTTGCGGAGTCGGAGTCGGAATCAGAGTCCTCACAGAAGATTTTTCAGAAAAGTACTTAACATACGTTTTTTATCAAAACCGTTTTCTTACAAAGTTAGTTTGAAGGATATCCGCCTTTAAGTTCAGAATCAACATTCAAATTAAATTTCCCAGTAGGCGCTCATGTTAAAAATTTTTCTGAATGGTTCATCATTGAACGAAAAATGGTTCAAATTGAAAAGTGAAGTATGGGAATGAGTCTCTCCGAGATCTTTCGAACAAAAAAAGTTTATTCAATTCAGACGGTTCACTTAAGAGTTATTAGGCGCAGAAAGGTAGCTTGAACGGTTCAATGTTGAACGAAAAAATGTTCACATTGAAAATTTAAATACGGTAATGAAGTATCCTTGCCGATATCTTTCGAACAAAAAAAGTTTGTTTAAATCGGACTGTTCACTCAAAAGTTATTAGGGGTGACAGCTTGTTTGAACGGTTCAATGTTGAACGAAAAATTGTTCAAATCGAAAATGTAGATACGGGAATGAAGTATCCTTGAAAAGATCTTTTGAACAAAAAAAAGTTTGTTCAAATCGGACTGTTCATTCAAAAGTTAGTATCGCGGGACCGGTTGTTTGAACGGCTCAAAGTTGAACCAAAAATTGTTCAAATCAAAAAATCAAATATGGGAATGAGCTGTACTCGCCGAGATCTTTCCAACAAAAAAAAGTTCGTCCAAATCGGAATGTTCATTCAAAAGTTATTAGGGGGGGACAGACAGACCGACCGACCGACAGACCGACCGACAGACCGACACACAAATTCCCCATCTCAATACCCTACTTTCAAATTTTTAATTTTTCGATATTCATTTTACCTCTTTATTTTGGCGATATTTTTTTTAACTTGGCGATATTTTTTGGACTTGGCGATATTTTTTAGATGCATTAAGCTACTTTTAATACTTTTTTCGTCTTTCTTTTATTTTTAACGGGAAAGTAGGCTAAAAAACGAAATTAATTCAAGAGAGTCAGAGTTAGGCGGGGGAGGGAGATTTGCACTAAACTGTTCGTCAGTTTTCCCTTTTTAAAACAAAAGTTTATTTTTGGGTGCCAAAAAATGTTTTGTCTAGATATTATCATTCCGGAAGTTGGCTCACTCGTCATGTTATGAAAACTTGTGACAAGCAGAAATTTCTTTTTTTTTATCGATCTAAATTCATTTTATCTAAAACACAAGAGTTAATCGTCATAGACGAACATAAAACACGTTATTTCCTTTTGTATTTGTTTCTGCTACGATGTTTTATAATCCACAGAATTTTTTGAACTTTGCGATTCGAATGTGGGACGGGCTGCTGACATGACATTGGGGCAATAAAAAGAGTTCTATTGTCACAAATTGAAGTAAAACCTGAAAATTTTGTCATGGATTGTATGTGCGACGCAATTTACTGGTATGAAAAAAGAAAAAAATTTGGTTTTCATTTGGAAGTGCTTAAGAAATTCACTTCTGACTTAAATTAGCACTTTTCCTGATATTCACCATTTCACGTTTTGTTTCTAAAACAAAAATTTAGCTTAGCGGAAAATAGTAACGAGAGCGAGCATTTCGAGAAATAAAATATAAAATTTGAATCTTTTGCAAGTTTTTAAATACAAAATGTGAATTATTCTAAATAAAACAGAGGAAAAAAATAACAATTTTTTCCCATTGTTACTCCCTTTATCTTTAAGAAATTAGCTTTTTATGAAATTGATCGGAGTTATGATTTTAAATCTTTTCGTACATTTCACTCCACTAAAATAGATATCACCTTCAAAAATAAAGGTAATGCCTTTCATGTTGGAGCGGAACTAAAATAATAGTTGCTAAGTTCTATACCTCAGAACCAGAGCGACGTAAGTTCAAAAATGGCGATTTTCACTTTTTTGATGCATTGTATGTAGAATCTTATTCCACATCGACCCATTAAAACAGTAT
This sequence comes from Uloborus plumipes, assembly GCA_038373865.1. Taxonomy (NCBI): domain Eukaryota; kingdom Metazoa; phylum Arthropoda; class Arachnida; order Araneae; family Uloboridae; genus Uloborus; species Uloborus plumipes. Next base: position 23,933 of record JAXGGA010000969.1, read on the forward strand.
TTAATATAACAAATTCCTTCACAATTATTTAGCAGCGTGAACGGAGCGCGAGTCTCATCCTTAGCATGTGCCCGACAATCGTTTTCGCCCTTGACTGAAAAGTGACGAAAATGGACTTGCGTTAGTCTGGTTCTGAGGTACGGAGTTATATACACTGCTCGACATTGAAAATGCAACACCAAGAAGGAGTGGTCAGAAATTGATGAAATTTGGTAAGAAGACAGAGACAGCATGGAACAATAAGTGATATTTATTTCAAAATAAATAAGCAAAATTTAGAGCGAGGACGGCGTCGGCTCAGTAAGAAGTAGGACCATCGCGGACAGCGATGCACGAAGAAACACGTCTAGGCATGGAGTCAATAAGCCTGCGGATGGTGTCCTGAGGGATGGCACTCCATTCTTTTTCAACCATTTGCCACAGTTCGTCCTCTGAACGAGGCAGTGGTAGGTTCTGCAAACGGCGTCCAATCACGTCCCACACATGTTCGATTGGTGACAAGTCAGGAGAGTATGGTGGCCAGGAAAGCATCTGTACACCTCGTAGAGCATGTTGGCTGATTCGAGCACTGTGAGGCCGGGCGTTATCCTGTTGAAAAATTGCATTTGGCAGACCCTGAAGGTAGGGGATTGCTACCGGCCGCAGTACATTATCTACATATCGTTGGGCCGTCATAGTGCCCCGAATACGAACTAGAGGTGATACGGAATTGTATGCAATAGCGCCCCAAACCATTATGCCACGTTGTCGCGCTGTGGGGCGTTCCACAGTTACTGCCGGATTCGATCTTTCTCCACGTCGACGCCACACACGTATGCGATGACTATCGCTGGACAAACAGAAGTGGGATTCATCTGAGAACACTACGGTTTGCCATTCTGGCATCCACGTCGCTCTGGTCCGGCACCATTCCAAACGTTGGAGTCTGTGCTGTGAGGTCAATGGCAGTCTTCTTAGCGGGCGCCGTGATTGCAGGCCACGTGCAACCAGTCGACGGGAAATGGTTCTGGTCGACACAGGAACATCCAGGGTACCTTGCACGTGCTGCAGAATCGACGTACAAGTGACTTGCGGGTCCGCCACAGCTTGTCGGTGAATCTGTCGAGCCAAGCGGTTTGACGTCACTCTGGCTGCACCTGCACCCCTCAATGTGGCTACATTTCCTCTTTCCAACCATCTCCGACACAGCCGATGCACCGTGCTTGCATCCATGTGGGTATCAGCTGCAATTTGACGTATGGACCAACCTCCCCTTCTCAGTCCGATCACCATACCCCTTGTAAAGTCGTCTATATGCTGGAAGTGTCTTCGTTGAGGACGGCGTGGCATTTCCTCCTATCACACGTATCCTTCGAGACAAAAACCAAATTTCTCCGATAATTAGTCTGGCCGAAAAACCAACATGAACATAGCCCACTTTTCAACTTCATTCTCTTATATCTTACTTCACGTGCGTCGGAGAGCTGCGCATTTCATATCATTTGCATAACTCAGTGACGCGCGTCTACGGTAAAATTTGCATGAATTTCTGACCACTCCTTCTTGGTGTTGCATTTTCAATGTTGAGCAGTGTACAATGGTTCCTGAAAATGTATCCCGTTGTTTTAGAAGGAAAACATGTACGGTTAATTAAAACTTAACGAAATTGCAAAAATAATTTCAGTGCTAATAATTATTTATTTTAATGCCTCCTAAAAGTGCATTAAAAACCAAAGCCTTATTTTTTAAGAGAATATTTTTCAGCTCGAAACACAAAGTGCAGATAAATTATGCGAGCCCTTGAGCTTTAATTTTACTTGTCTTAATTGCGGCCGCAGTTACGGCCTATATTAACCAGACTTACTTTTTTTTAAGCTGCTGCAAACGAAAAGACACAAACACACTTTCAATGAACGTGGAGAGTTGATATATATCCCCTCTGACGCAACAGTCACTTAAATCTCCCCCAAAAATACAAAAATGAGCATTAAAACTTCACCGGGCACATTCTAATTCTGTTTCTATGGTAACCTCTTCACGTGCACTGCGTCAATTTTAATGTATCACGTACTTCAAGTGCTGAGGCATTTCAAATGAAGAAAATTACACTTCGGAAATAGCGAAGGGTATCAGACGGAACGTCTTTTGTGGGGATAATTTTTGTTTATAAATGAGCGTCTGCAATTTTTATGGAAGTCGTTTCTCTTGATTTTAAGATCACTATCTTGGAAATGGGTGTTCATGTCATTAAAGTACGAACTGCATAGGCGGTTTTGTTTTTTGCTGGAAAACGAAGAATGTAAAAAAGTAAAATGGCTAGACAGTTGGAAGCAGTTCATTTGCAAGACGTGAAAAATTAACCAGGTTTTGTGCCGGTATTGAAGTTAAGATATGTTAAATTCATGTCAAAGTATATATCCTTTCAAAGTTTATGATAAGCTCTTAACAAAATATCCCTTCAATGCAGCCTTCATAATGTAAGAATAATTACAGCAGTATTTAACAGTGTTGCCACAAATTGACTAACTAAGATTTTTTTTTATTTTAGCCGATTAACTCCATAAGTCTTATACTCTAATATACACTATGAAAACGATTAAGGTATAATTCTCCTGTGGTAAGTTGACCTCCGACAGAGACAATGCTTGCTCATTTTCGTGTTATAGGAAAGTGTAATTTGTACTGAACGTTGGGTTACTTTTACAGTCGCTTTGCAAAAAAATTCCAACTCAAATCGGGGGGAATTCAATTTCTTATTACCTGTAAAAGAGGGAAACATTATCAGAGGTCAACCTACCAGTTGGAAGTTCAATGTATATTTACTGATGTCGCTTCTGATAAAGCAATAGTGGTATGAGTAGTTATTTCCCGTGCAAGCTGATGGGCAGTGGGGATAATGAGATTCAATGTCACATACGTCGAGTTCTAGTCCAATCTAAGTTGCAGTCCATTGAAGGATTTGGAAGCAAAGTGATGCGAGTGCCAAAATTTAAAACGTTAAGATAGTTACTGTAAATAGTAGGGGGAAACTCATTTGTTTTGGGGCCAGGAATGGAAATAGTAAAGTGCTGCTGCGCAGCATGATTTAGAGAACGGTTTCAACGAAAGCCTTACCTACACTGTTAAAAAAAACCTGAATTTTCAGGAAGATTTTTACTGATTTTAACAGTAAATTTCCGTTTTCGTTTCAAAACAGAACTTTTCCTTGAAAAAACGGAACTATTCCGTGAATTACCAAGTTGGAGAAACAAAAAACGGAATTTACCCGGTTTTGTGGTTGAAATATAACCGAACGAGTGAGTTAGATACAGTCTGAAGAGACTTGCGCGTGCGCAGAAACGACGGCAGCATAAATGATTCATAACTGAATCAAAGTGCGCAGCAAAAGTAACACAAAGTCATCGAGAATTAATGTGCATGTTTACGCTTCTGAGAAAGCTGTATTATTCGCATTAGCATGGAAAAGAGGACATCTGGTGTCTCGTCGTTTGGATAGCTACTTTACAAAAAACATCACTGTCGAATGTTATTTAATCGTGTTCCTCAGGACGTTATTATGTGTGCGCCATTTTGTTTCAATTTGAAAATGCTTCGTCGAAGAGCGTTGACTATTGTGATAGCATTCGAAGAAGAATTGTTCCAGGATTCTGCATAGTTAATCAAATTGACTGGAAAAATAATTTGGATCTTTTCATGTGTTATTCGGTATCCAGCATTTTCTAGCTCAACATTTTTAAGAAGACTTCGTTTATGGCAATGGATAGAATCAAAATGGGCAACAAAAGGGCGTGTTAGTATATTTTAAAATCTACTCGCTCTATTGTTGCCTTTTTTGATCAACAAAAATTTAAAATTTTTATTTAAGAGGTAAGAATTTTTATTTTTGTTACTGCTATTTTTATTTTAATCTGAGTCCAGACTTAACAGTTAGTTATTTCATGATGTAAACCAATTGTGCATTTTAGTAGTTGCATGTATAAACTTACTGGTGCTGAGGGTTAGTAAAATTTAGTGAAATGATTTTTGTAATTTTATATCAAGATTTAAAAGCTTAGTTTCAATACTTAGCTTTTTTACTTTATGACTTTACTTCGTTAATGTGACGAAATTAATGTTGTCAAAACTACGAAAATGATTGTCAATTTGACGATACTAGGATAAAGAAATATTTCGCTACATTTGACGAAATTCATCCCCAAAAAATTACGAAATGTTCGCTCGGGGTATATTCTTGGAAGTGATTTCATCAAAAACAAAGAAAATTCGTTAATTTTGAGAGTGCATTTCTGAAAGTGTTGATCACTATGAACACCATAACGTAAATATATATGAAAATAGAGGAAATCAGTAACAATACAGGATTTTTTTTTTTAAGGAACCACGAATGTTTCAAATTCAGAAAGGAAAAAAAGAACTTTCGGAAGAACTTAATTTTTATTCAAACATAAGAGAAAATATTTTTAAAATAATGCACCTTGTTAATACTTTTTAATTTTTTGAAGTTATGCGCTCAGAAATACTATGCATTGATCATTCCATCTTTAAAATATTTGAGTATTTTATGCGAGATTGATGTAATCTTTTCAAAAAAATCATGTTATTTTAATGAACTAAAATTTTTAATGAAAAAAAAAAAAAGCCAATTCTTGTATTGCTTTAGTATTTTTTTTAAGGCAAGATGTTTAAAAGTTTGAAGTATATGAGCGGATATTTTCAAACTTTTTCTAAAAAACAAAATTCGTAAGAGTTTTAAGTTTACATTTTTGCTCATCATTTTGTCTTATATATATATAATTTTCCGGTGAGCTAGTTTACGCTCCTTTTTTAATTGCTCTATTTTTCTGTTTCTCATTTTCCCATATTTTAATCACCCACATTTTTACATTATAGGCTTATACCTATACGCTTATACTTATATATGCAAGATGGAAAATTATTGAAATTTTGCAAAATAAACAAGCGCTTTTATAGCAGCTTAATATTAATAGCAAATAATATATGAAAGTTTAATAAATTAGTCCTTTAAGTGGTGCAAAATGTGTATATTGGAAAAAGCAACAAATGAACAAATTGAAATTTTAAGAAACTTTAGAGAAACATTTGAAAATTTACGAAACAATATAAACATATAAAAAGAACAAACGAAAAAGATAAGGCATCACATTACACATGTTTGTTCTTTTTATATGTTTATATTGTTTCGCAAATTTTCAAATGTTTCTTAAAATTTCAATTTGTGCATTTGTTGTTCTACACAATCTACGCATTTTGCGACACTTAAAGGACTAATTTATTGAACTTCCATAGATAATTTGCTATTGATATTAAGCTGCTATAAAAGCGCTTGTTAATTTGCAAAATTTAAATAATTTTCCATCTTGCATGTATAATTATAAGTCAAAGCGTATAGGTATAAGCCTATAACGTATAAGCGGGGATAATAAAAACCGAAAAAATGGAGAACGGAGAATTACGAAACGAAAAAATGCCTAACGGAAAAATGACGAACGCTCTGTTCGTCATTTTCCCGTAAAATCACGGAAATATAATTAACGAAACGGAAACACTCCGGCAACTCAGCTGCCGTATATTTTTTCGTTATTTTCAGGAAATTTTTTTAACAGTGTATGGTTAGAACTTCGCATGCGTTTTACTCAAAACTTTAGAAAATGCACTTATCCATTTGCTTCTCACTGTCTCATATTGTACATATTGCGCGAGATATCACACGGAACATAAAAGTGTCAAAATAAATGCTATCATGCGAAACTGAAAGAATGGACTGCCGTCCATACTTTTTATCTGATAACTTTCAGCTTGAGAGTCATAATGTTGTCCTAACAGATTTTGTTAGTTGAGATGTTACATACCCTTCGCAACATTTTTTAAAGCAATTGTCACAAGTAAACTTTCATTAATTCAACTTTAGCGTATCTCACTTTCTATTTGCTGAATGTATTCAGATGCATAATTTTTCATCTCATGCCCACATCCCCCTGTTCGAACGTCCTCCGGATTCTCAGCCCTGGAGAACCCGCTTCTTGGTGGAAAGAATTCCAAACTATTCCGTGAAACAGAAGATAGGACCGGAAAGAAGCAAAAAGATACGATGTCCGCAAATGGAAATGGATGAATGATTTATAGTGGTCGGAAACAACGTCATAAATAAACAACCGCCCCACGACAAGAGGACAGGTTCTTTTTCTCGACGCGGCGACATTCCGTTTTGTTGGATAGGTGAGCATCTAAGGAAAGGGATTTGCGAGAAAGAGATTTGTCTAAAAGTACTAAACCATTTTTTCCCTTAAAATTTCGAAGTGGTCTGTTTTACGTTAAATTCCTACCTTTCCGCCCACAGAACGTTCTTTTATTGGTGTTGGAAAGGTGATTCCTATTTCTTGCTTAGGTTATGAACTTCCTAATTTTCTTTTATTTATTTGTTTAAAGAAAATAACTCAAAATAATGTTTCATAGTTGTTGTCGGCGAAACATGGATGTTGAGTGTTTATGAAATTATATTGTGCAGTAAAAAGCAGGGCCTGATTAAAATATCACAGGGCCCTAGGCCAAATACTTTTTTTGGGCCCTCCATAATGAATCTTTTCAATTTTAAGCATGGGATAAAACAAATTTAGGCATCGACTACAACAATTCTAGCCATTTGGGGGTCCCTAAATTGTGGGGGCCCTAGGCTTCGGCCTAGTTGGCCTATTCAGTAATCAGGCCCTGGTAAAAAGTGGGTGGGGATACTTTTTCATGAAAAAACCGAAGAGGATAACAGAAAAAACCGAAAATACTGCATCAAAGTAATTTGAAGTTTATGCTCCAAACTGGATTTTTCGTGTGAACCCTTACCAAACTTCCTCTTGCGACACTGCAATTGCTCGGTTTCGTTTTAACGCGATTATGAGAACTGCAAAAATCATTGCACAGTACTACAGCTCTAGATTACATGACTTCTGCTTATTTTACTTAAAAATTAAATAACTTCATAAATACTGATAGGAATGAATAGTGAAATCATCTCGAAAATGTATGTTTTAATTTGATTACGAAGCTATAGCGGAAAAAAATCTTGCACAATTTTTGTCTTTGAATAAAAAATCTACAGTGAATTTGAAATAGCCAGAAATGAAACTAAATATTATAGATTTTTAAAAGATGAATACAATGATCAAAAATAGAAATGAAGAAGTAGACAAATATATAATCAAGTCTTTAACTTGAAGATTGTGGTCTTTACTTTAAGATTGAGAATATATCGCTCAATTGAAAATGTCTGTTTATTAGATTGTAATAAGCACACCTAAGGAAGACATTTATTAAGTTAATTATTTTTTAAGATTTCAGTGAGAGTAAGGATTTTCAATAAATTAAAACTTTGGTTTTGTGTTGTACCTTTATATTTTAAATAAAGATTGCATTGCTTATATGTGAAAAAAACCCTGTTAAATTAGTTTTTTGAAAAGCAATTTACTGTTTTAGCAAGACTCTGGATTTCGCACAGAATTGTTTTACTCGACAGGAATTCCATCTTCCCAGACGTATCAACTGTTTCACAAAACATCCAACTGAGACTCCAAATATTTTAGATTCTTGTTTCATTGCACGGATTTAGAAGACCGCGTGCTCTACTTTTGTGTAAAAGCAATTAAACGAAGATTTCCTGAAGCAATTATTGCCTTACATTTCATGCTCGTTTTGTAATAGTTCCCTTGGTTCTACAAATCTGCTTAATTGTGGGTTTAGATTCAACTTTATTTATACTTCATGAACCCTCTCATCTCTTTGAACGACATTCGATGAAAATTTCGTCCAATAATATGTTAATAAAAGGTAGCATGAACAAAAACAGGAACACTTTTTATGGTACTATGATCGTGTATAAAACAGAAATATTTCACAAAAAACATCTGTAGGTTTAAGTCCTGCAAAAGGCACGTTCCGAAAAGTATCGGAAAAAATATATTCTATTCAGTTTTTTTATTGAATAAACATTACAAAAATGTCATTTCGCAATTCGCGTGGCGGCTTGCCTCGAAAGAGGCAGTTTTCTATTTATCGGTACACTTTCTGGAAAAAGGATAAATAAAATACGCGGCAACGAAAAATGGAACCCTTTTTCCGCTCCAACAATCCAACACCAGTTAACAACACATCAAAAAAGCGAGGCTGGCGTGAGGAATTTTGCCACCCTACTCACTCGAGTTATGTTTGAAAAACGGTCAGCGCATATTGTGAGAGAGGGATAAAAAAGGAGCTTTGAAAAAAAAGTGGGAGGCCACTGCAAACAAAAAATGTAAACATTTTGCAATTGCATGTTCGATCGGCGGTCTAAGTTGAAGAATTCGTGCCTTTCGAGTTGTGAATTGGGAGCTTGTCTTGAAGCTCATGGAAATGGAATGGTTGATGCCGTTTTCTTTAAATTTTGTACTTATTTTTTTATGTTTTCGGAGAAGGGAGTGTTTGAATATAATATGGAAATTCGTACAAAGCGTGAAAAGGTTTCTCATAATCGCAGTATTTCTTTCTTTGGATCGGGTGTTATTTTTTCCCAAAGTACTGTTTTGTTTCAAAGCAAAAAATCATTTTCTGACACAAGTACGAGCACTGTCGTCATTACAACGTAATTACAGTAGCGAGGGTTGTGACCTTGGAAAATTTGACTGGTAACCCATAAATTTAAGTCTTCACGTATTGAAATGACATTGGGAAGGTTGGCATTTGGTAAATGCATTTATTTTTTTTTTCAATATTTTATTGCATTAGTTGAGTCTTTCGGGCCTTTGAGGTTCCCAAGGAGAGGCTTCACTTTGAATGCCAGAGGTTGTATGTGCGATTCCCACCGGATCCATGATTGTCACTTCCTCTCTTGGTGCTGTCTTGTGTTTGTAATGCATTTTCTGAAGTATTTGCACTGACCGTTTGTCATTTTTAAAAGCCAGTTGTCGCTTAATCTAATAACGAAAGAGTTTAACTGAAAGTATATTGCTTGTTGCTCGAAAAATTGGAAAAAAAAGTCGTAATGGAACTCAAATTTGGTTTGATAAGCATGAAGTAGAATTTTTCTTGAATCCGATGTTTGATTTATCAATACAAATCGAAACTTCCAACTTTATTCGTGTAAATTAATGCATATCTTTTTTGTATCGCCTTTTTATGCATAAAAATGCGCATATTTTTGACTACTTCTTTAGGAAAATCGAGCGATCAGTAAGTCAAACTCTTTTGAACTAAACCTTTAACAAACACTCACTTACGGTTATAGAAAATAGTCAAATATATGCGGACATACTTGGCCATTTTCATTCTAATTCTTACTGCTTGCCAATTTGCATCACAAGCTACTAATGGCACGTGCCACCAAATACAGCCGCGGACCGTTATTAATGCCTTTTAACATGCCAAGTCTTTTCAATCGAATAAAACCCGACTAAAACTCCAGCATCACTTCCGTTTAATGAACACTCATTACGGTCCACTTTCCGGGCAGGCGTAAACGGTTCTTTTCCAATAAGGATTCGCTTCCTTAATGCATCTGAAAAGCTCTCACGAGCCAATTAAACCGCATTTGGTTCGATTTAGAATTCCGCCGTTTCGTTTTTTATTCGAAAATAAACTCTCCGTCTGATATTGCTTGCGCACATTTTTTTTTTTTTTTTTTGCTTTTTTTTATTCCCTAAACATTCGACAGTATTCCCAGTCAAATGTTTTATATGTAGCTCTGCCAACAGCTATGAAAAAATCATATTTTCTTCGAACTACACGAACGAAGATGCGAAAACGTGTGCGAAACTTACGATTTTCGTCTTTTTTTTTTTTTTTTTGTAATCCCAAGAAAAATTTCAATCATTATGACATATAATATCAAATTTTATCATTATCGAGGAAATTGCTTTTGCACTTAGTGAACTTTCGAATGTTTGTTTAAAAATAATCAGAATGAAATTACTATAACTAATGGTTTAAAAAATATAAGAAATTAAGTTAAAAAAAAAACTTTCATTTGTCTTGTAAATTCAAATGTAAACTGTTCACCATATTAACTACATTTGTCATTAAATGTTCTGTTTCGCCTCTCCCCACCTCACTCCCCTTCCACGCAGAATTCTACTACTAATTTAGATTTCCAAAAATTAATTGCTCTGTTTATATGTATACTCTTATTTTAAAGTACATCGTATGCATTCACGATTCTTAGAATTTGATAATGTTGTTTGGAAAATTACTCAATAAGCTTGAAAAGATATATTGTAAACTCAGGTTTTTACGGCTATGGGTAAGTGCCTGATTTTAGACAATAAAAGTAGACTGAGCTCCTATGAAAATTGAGCCCTGCAGTGAGCTATAGCCACCCATTTTGTAATACAGACCTTTGATACAAAATTGATTGACTTCTCTTTGATGCTAATTGTATTTTGTACTGACTTTGAAGAGAACGTGGCTGTGAAACTCATAATATTACTCCTCTCACATATTGAATCTAAACTAGACGCGAAATGTTGAATTTGTTTGCCATGGAGAACGATTAGAGCTGTGCTACAGCATCCAATTCTGCTAACTTTGAAACTGGCGACAGTCACACATGCGCGGAAGTTTAAAAAGTCAGCACATGCAAACGAGCTCGTCTCATATTTATCAAGTTTTCACACGCACGCACGCACACGCACGCGCAAAAAGTCAGATATTTTTCTAGCAACCCTTATATTGTATATTAGCCATTTTTTGTAAACTACTTTGAAGTTGATTGACTTGTTATTCTGGAGAATCTCCGAAATCATTACGAATGATACGTTCTCATTTGAATTTCGTGAAGTAACCTCAATTCCAGGAATATTCTATATAAATAGGATCATCTATTGCAACCCAAAATATTAATAACATAATATCCATAACATTCTAACTTTTTTTCCTAAAACAAGTAACCTTTTACTCTTTTATATTTTATAGTAGTTTCTTCTTTGAGTTCAAAACTATAAATAAAACTAAAGTGCTTACATAAAATAAACTAATGTATATCATAAACTAGTTTCATCTGTATTAGAAAGAAAATACGATTAAGAAAACCTCTTAGCTTAATGGATTAGTAAGCATTTTAGAATGTATCAGAACATTTCAGAAAGCACATGCGTGATGAGAAAAAGGAATAACTTGATGTCCCTTTTTAATGTTACTGAGATTGTTTTTGTTCCTAGTAACTTCTATTTAAAGTAACAAAATTGACATTTTCGCGTATGTGAGTGCCTTATTTACAAAATAGCGTGCAGAAAGCCTTCATTGCCTTTCCAGATAAACTGGTGACTCATGTGCCGATTTCGTTGACAGGGTAAAAGTCAAGATTTCGACAGTTCGTGCCTTTTTGACATTAAAATCAATGTTTAATATATGCGTGGGTGCTAATTTTAGAATTAATACTCGTTGCATTTATGGATTGAAACAACTTTTCTTTTTAATTATTGATTTTGCTACTTTTAGTTGTTTACAATGTTTTATGTAGAAGGTTTTATTAAAGAAACGTCTGCCATGGAAAAGATGATAAATCGATATTTTAAAGATGGTTTGACGTCGAGCAACTATTTTTATACTTCGATTTATCATTTTTGAATAATGCATTTTTTGTGATCTAATGTTTGCTTTATGGTTATTGTCAGCCGGGGCAGATTTGTTCTTGTATTGTGTTGACATTGGTCTAACTTACGAAAAGTTAATTAGCCACAATGTAGGCAATGATTGTCAAGCCAGTGCTGTCCCCAACTAAGCCATTGAAACGGAAAAGTCATAATCACTCTTGTTTCCAATACATTATGGACCAGTGGTGCGAACCTACGGCCCGCTGGCCACACCCAGCCCGCGAGCTTTTTGCACTGAAAAATAGGCTACAATGTAGCCTTGAAATGCTATTAGCACTATTTTCTTCATTATTTGTGCTTTATTTACGCTGATCTTCAATCATATTTTAGCGCAAAGTTTATTTGGTAATTTTTCATTTATGCCCACTGTAGTCATTTTTTTCTATTCAAGAGCTACTGCTAAAAAAAAGTTTTTGTTTCTTCAGTTTCGTCGTTGAGTTCTATTGAGTTTTTTAAGCATAAAAAATGAAAAACAGAGCAAGACCAAGTCCTTAAAAACACAAAAGGATATTTTTTAGCCCTTTCAGGAAACAAGCCAAAGTTTTTGCGAAAACGAGGAAAAGTCGCCACGAAAAAACCTTTCCCGCTCTCCTGTTTGTGAGCGTTGTAAAAAATGTTCGACTTAATCCCCTCATCTGAAAAAATGGAAGTTAATCCTTAAAGAGCATAAGGAAAAGTGCTTTCTTGGCAAAAATAAATTAGAAATTTGAGTCGAAAGGCGCTTTTTCTGGAAGCTGGCTCTAAAAGAAAAGTCAAAAGTAAGGAATTCTTTAATCGAAAAATGTAACGCGGATTGTTAAAATGTATCCATAAAATATTTCCCCTACGTTCTGTCGTTGTTTTGGAAATTATCTTGATTACAAGTTTCCTACAAACATACTTAATTAAGTGTCTCTAGTGGTGGCATTTCCCGAAACTTTTATTTAAAGCAATTTAAAGAAGTTCCAAGAATATAATTTAGAATGCAATTGACAAAAGAGGAAAAACTCTTTCTGAATTAAAGTAAAGAATGAGAAGACTGGAATGAACAGGGAAGTGCGATGCGGATTGTGAGAGTGTTATCTCAAGCCAGCAGGAGTTTTGCGCCATTCGTGGGGTTACCATAATTTACGTAGGCGATATTTTGACACCTTCACCATGGGGGGGGGGGGGGCTTAAAGTTTTGTGAATCAACTTTTGATCACATTTTGTAGGAAAACTTTTGCTTATTTTAACACATTATGGAATACTAGCAAAAATACCCGGCGTTGCCTGGGCCAGTAAAAATATTGAGAAACAATTTATAATCGCCTTTTTTTTCCTAAACTAAAAGAATTCAAAACGTACCGCTTTGACGATTTAAAATGTCGCTAAATTTGTGGTAACTGTTTTGGGATACCTAGGATAATTTTGCTCCCCTCCCTACTTTATGAAAATATGCTTATGTATTATAAAGTCAGTAATTTTTGTCAAAGAAAAATTGTCATTTAATGCTGAGAAAATATTGCTGACCATGAAATGACGCTAAAAGTTTTTGTCCTAAGTGATTTCGAAATTAGTAGGGAGCATTTGACAATTATTTGTGCGAAAAACACAAATTAATGGTAGTTTTAGTTTTGGGGTTTGATTAATTTCGTATGCGGATTACTTTACGCTTTGACGTAAGTTTTAAAAGTTTATTAATGACAACGTACGGAATCGGCCAAAAAAGAAAAAAAAAAAAAACCTGAACTTTTCTTCAGCTGTGGGAGTGGGTAATTCCATGTAAATGTCAACCTAGACATGTTTTTTTCATCTTTCAATATATATATCTTGTGATACATCATTTTCAAGATAATTTTTCAAATTTTTAGAATTTATCATACGTTTTTACAAAATATTACTCCAAACCCCTGAAAAATGTCTGTAAAGATAACATATGCAGTTACCCAAAACATCGCATATTTTTCCAACTTTTCACATTCATATATAGTTGAAAAAATATGCAAATAATAATGAAATTGTTTTTAATTATTGAAGAATTGTTCTTTTGCTTTACAGAAATATATATATTTTTTTGTTTTATCATAAAATTAATATTGGAAAGTTAATAGGTATTCAGTCTGATTTACTTGTTATGTTAGTCACAAAAACATGAATTTATTCAGTTATTCCCTCCTGGAAATAATATTTTTTATATTTTTTTCCCCTAATCTCTTCTATGGGATGGGTACAGTTAGATTGATAAGATTGTTCATAAAGAATTTTTTTTTCTGGCCATAGGACTTGTGACTAACATAACATCACTGTCTGTGACTAACATAACACGACTCTTTAAGAAATACTTAAATCTTAAGTAAACAATTTATTTTAGAAACAAATTAATTTATTGAACATCTTATTTTAAAGAAATTAGTGTGACCATATATACTGCAGTAATTTATTTTCAAAACAGTTCTTTTAATGGTAAACTTGGAGTTGAAATTTTAGGCTGTAATTTGCGACGCAAGTAAGCACTCGGCATATGAAGTCAACATCTTCAATGAAAGAATTTTAAATTATACTTTATAGCTATATGCGGGATCGCTGTGCAATTAGTTTTTCTATGAACACATGGAGCTGCTGCTCACTTTAAAAACATATAGGACCCTAACTGCCTCCATCATCTACAGGTCATGGAGTTTTATGAAATTAGATCATGGAAAGTGCCCACATATATAGCACAACGTGTGAAGTAGCGTTTTACATGGGAAAACTTTGGAAATTATGCAAATCAATTACTTCAGTAATTAAAAAAAAAGAATTGAAGATAAACTGCTTATACAGGGTGCGGCAAAAAAACTCGGACAAAGTTTGTCCCGTCCTGACACCAACAAGTTTTACCGTATACAGCTAATTCTTTTTTTAAAAGATTCTACGTGTTTTCCTGCATTGAGGAGTGCAGTGTCGATTTTGTACTCATCATTATTGCTTTGTCTGCAGAATGACAGAAAGATGCGATGCTATTTTTTTACTGTTTCGAGCAGGTAAAGGTCAATTCGTTTGCTCAAAATTCCTCGACAGGCTGTTTCCGATGCAATTAGTCGGTACAAAGAGCTTGGTCATGACTTACGCCGTCCAGGAAGCGGAAAAAAATGGGCCGTAAACACATTTTCCAACCGTAGGCTCATCAAGAAGCGAGTGCAGCGAAATTCGATGGTCTCCACTCAAAAAATCCCACGTGAGATCGAATCAGCGACCAATCAGTTCGGCGAATAGCTAAACAAGAACTCAGCACAACAAGAACTAAAGCCGTATAAGCTCCAAAATGTGCAACTTCTCACTGAAGAGAACAAGAACGTGAGACTTCAAACATGTCGCCAGCTCAAACGTCGGGCCGCAGGTGAGCGGTGGAAGCGCATCCTCTTCACAGATGCGAAGCTGTTCACTGTCAAACAAGCGCATAACAGCCAAAAAGACAGAATCTAGTTCACTGAAGCTCCTGGTACATCGGCCATCGTCGAACACCACCAAAATCCACAATCGGTGCTGGTCTGAGGAGGAATTTGCGATAGCAGCAAGACTCCTCTTGTTTTTGTAGATTAAGGGGTCAAAATCAACCAGGAAGGGTATCACCGCAACATTCTTCAGACCGTGGTGTGGTGATTCTGTGGGCCAAGCAGTACTTTGGTGATGAGGATTCGATGTTCCAGAAGGACTCAGCGCCGACTCACAGGCCGAAAACGACTCAGGACTTGTGCCGGACCATTTTTCAGACTTCATCTCCTCTACGGAATGGCCCCCTACTCGCCGGATCTAAATCCCATGGATTACAGTGTGTGGTCCGTTTTGGAGACAAGGGCCTGTGCTAAGCCCCACAAAAGCTAGGAGTCGCTGAAGCAGTCGCTTCTTTGAGAATGAGACCGATTGTCGCTGGAAGAGCTGCGGCGCATCGCTGAAAATTTCAAGTTACTTTTGGATTTGTGTATCACTGCTGGAGGAAGCCACTTCAAAACCGGCTGAGTATATTATTGTAAGAAGTCTATGTAAACATTATTAATTGTTGTTTTGCTTAACTTCTTTTATTTAATAAAATTATCACAATAAATCTTTGTCCGGGTTTTTCTGCCGCACCCTGTATTTGAGTGAAAGTGACAAGGCTGAAAAGAGTTAGACTTGTTGTTTGAAAATAGGAATTCCCATATAGGTTTTTGGTAATAATGATATGCTGTAAAGATGGAGAAATTTAAAATTTGTTTATTAAAAAATACAGGGGATGGGGATGATAGCCCAAGAAAAGAAGTTTTTTTAAAAAAGAAATTGTGTAGAACACAAAGCTGCTGATGATTTTGAAGCAGATTCTCCCGGACTCTTCCGAGATACAAAAACTAAAACAGTGGGTAATTTTTTTGTGGTGGTATTTACCTCTTGTATGTCTAAAAAGAAATATGGTACGCAGGTTTTAAACATGAATGAAAATGATTATGAAGTTCTCTTCGGGAGAAAAGGCTCTGAGGCAACCTTTGTGTTTCTCACAAATGAGAACAAATTTTGGATTTAAGGAATTCAAATTTCGAAAGTCTTGTCGCAAACATCTGTAAATTCCCGCAGACATTATTACTTTAAATAAAAAACTGAACTGGAAATTTTGTTTACAGGTAAACATGTGTGTTAATCTTCAATAAAATCTTGTTTGCATTCTAATAGTCGTATTAATATTACCTGTAATACACTTAAAGTTAAATGTGTAATCGCGTGTTATGTTAGTCACGTTATGTTAGTTACAGGCAAGTTTTATTAAAATACTACTTTTTGCAATATTATTTAAAATATATGTCAAATTTACAATTATTAATGTCAAAATAACCTTTCACATAGATACTATCCGGGGAAAAATAATAATTTTATGGTTTAGTTTTAGAGAATTGTGTTGATGAATTTAATACAAAATTTTGATGGTTGCAAATCTGTTATGTTAGTCACGTTGACCAAAATGTCCCCTAACTGCCAAAAATGAAAGTAATGTTATTATTTTTGTACATTAACTTAAACAACTTATCTATGCGGAGAAGAATAACACCTTGTTTTTGATATTGTGACAAAAATAAGGCTCACACACAGAAAATAAGATTAAAAATTTATTCTAAATGTTATGTTAGTCACAATGGAATTACCCGAGTATTATCTCGATGATTAAGATTTTGGCGCAGTTTACAAATATCAGACAACAATCGTTTTATTTTAGTTATATCGTGTAAGAAGCAAAGTATTATTACATAGTCTTTGGCGCCAAAACTGGCGTCCGTTGAAAAATTACCCATAATCTTAGTTATAATATTCTTGCAACAAATTCGGCAAGATACCTGTTCGATTGGATTCTAAGTCACCAATTGTAAGTACCCGCCCAGTCAGCGCAAATAAATTTTTAAAAATACCGTAAAATTGTATTTTTTATCCGTTATCCGATTAAGCAGGACCGACAAATTTACGAAACTTGTGAAAATAATTGATACAGTGAACCATTTACTAATAAAGGAATACAATTTATTCTAAAACAATAATATTTTCACGCAGCAATGCACATTAAGAAACACATTGCTTAAGGATAAATATTCTACTTACACAACGTAATTCTACTTACACAAGACTACAAAACGTTTTAAATACAAATCCTGGTAAAAGCCTGGATATTCCTCATGAAGCTGGAAAAAAAACCTTCATGATTTGACTTGAGAAAAGATTTGAACATTAAATACGGAAAGAAGAAATGATGCTCGCAATTTTAGCTTGCGACAGGGAGTTGAGATGATACACTAAATACTGAATTAGTTTGTTGGAAGCCTTCGCGGATTTATGCGAAAAATGAGCTTAAATTGGAATGAAAAAAGCACTACCAATCGAACTTTTTCGAATATGGATATAAATTATAGCCTATGTGTTATTCTGATGTATAAGCTACATTATGGTAAAAGTTCCATTAAAATCCATTCAGTAGTTTTTGCGTGAAAGAGGAACAAACATCCATACATCCATCCATACAAATTTTCGCATATATAATAGTAGTAAGATTATATATTATTTCTCTTGCCTATTTGCTGTCACCGCGCCAGCTTTCTTTATTTCTGTAACAAATTCCTTGATTTACCCCCTTATTATTTTACCCCTTATTATTCAGCTTGTGTCTGTTACTAACCAAAAATAGACTCAGGGTCTAATAATGGTTTTTTTTATCCGTCAACAAACCTTTTTTTTTTTGTTGTTTCATTCTGACACATTGCATTAATAAATAGCATTAAAAAAATTAAGACGCATTTTCGTGGATGGTAGTGCGTCGTGCTTACAATGGGAAGAGTATGAATACGAATCTGGGCCGAAAAATACTTGGAACAGGTTTTTTCTTTAGCAGAATTCAAATCTAACTTTTCATCAACATATATATTATTTCTCAAAGGCGTGTTTTTTTTGGGGGGGGGGGAGGAGTGGGCACAACACAATTTTAATAACACTTCATTAAGCTTCAAAAGTAGGACATTATTTTAAAAAATCTGGTATGGACCCCACACTACTTCCTTTTACGTGTAAATTTCTTAGTAGCCTTAGTAGCCTTCTTGCCTTAAGTGTTAAAAAAGTGCTTGGAGTGAGCAAGGTAACAATTCAAATATTTACTCCCCTAATCTACCACGAAACAATGTAAAAAATATTTTACAATGGTTATTTTTCTAAATATTGCTGATTTTAATATCATTTAGTGAATTTTTCGCAAAATATCGCCAATAGCGCCAAGTTGAACCCAAATTCAAAAAATAATTTTTTCGCCAAATTTGTCGCCAACTTGGCGATATGTCGCCAAGTTGGCGTCAAACACTTGGCGACCAAAAGCTTGGCGACATGTCACCAAGTGGTGGCGCCAATTCATATCACTTGAGTCTGTATTGAAATTAACATTGATTTACCCCAAAAAAGGGGTAAAAGACCCCTTTAGGAACATTCGAATGCAATCACAAGGGGAGGTGCACAACTAGACCCCCCTCAGAGCCTACATACCAAGCTAGAAGTTTCTACGGCATATAGTTTTTGAGTTATGCGAGCCACATACGCACATACACCCGCACATACATCCGCACATACATCCGCACATACGTACATACAGACGTCACGAGAAAACTCGTCGTAATTTACTCGGGGGTGGTCGAAATTGATTTTTCGGCTGTTTGTATGTTGTTAGGTACATATGCACGTGCTGACAGGTCGAAAAAACTACGCGACATTCACTCAGGGGTGAGCAAAGTCAAAATTTAGACCGAAATCAGTTGATCCCCCCAGAACCCCGAAATGACAGGCCTGACCACGCACCTTCATTTTCAGAGGTAGCTTTTTTTTTCTTTTTTGACTGGAATCAACGTTTTTAATACTGTACTCGTAGTTACCAGGTGGGCGGCTAGCAACAGAAAATATTTCACCATTTTGCATCACCCCGCTGTTTCACTTTCTCATTACCTTACTATTGAATATCAGTTTTAAAAAACAACAATGTATTCAAAGAGGGTTAACCAACTTGTGTGTGTCAAGATCAACTTTCTGTAAGTTGACAATGAGTCGCTATCTAACTTAATACATTTCAGTTTCCTAGTTACAGAAGATAGGGATAGGAATAAGCTGTTTGAAAAATGCTTTAGCAGAATATTTATTAAGTAACAATAAAAGAGCTCCGAGACACAAGTAGTTATGGTGAAGTATACAAAAACTGACGAATTGCTTAAATAAAATTCTATGGCATTAGCAGAAAGCATCTGGCGTTAATTGTTAGCTGATAAATTTTCAGCAACTTTTTAGATCATATTTCTTGCAACAAGAGCTCTTAGCAAGGTTGCTACTCTGATTTTCATGTTTTTTTCTCGATTAATTCTTGTAGATTTAGTTTGTATGAATATAATTTCTTAAAAAGCAAAGGAGTTACGAAGTAACGAGATAGTTTACGAGTATATATGTGTAGATTTTTACAACGCAGCTGAGTTTTAATGTAGGAAAAAAAAATCGAATTAAAGCCATCGAATTAAGTCCAAGGAAAAATAATTGCTTGAAACACCAAGAACTTAATTTAATTACGTGGTAATTAACTGTATTTATATTTTCAGGGTAAAAAGTATTTTAAGGGGAAGATTTTTTTTTGATAAAACAATAAGAAATTCGAATGTAAAGCAAAGATGCATTGAAGATCTTCCAAACGATGGAAGTTTTTGGATTGGATATATTATGGTTTAAAAAAGCTAACGAAAGACTAAAATATGTGTCTCCTTTTATTCCCTGTGGTATCAATAAACGAGTATAAAATGTGTGTTTTCTTTTCTAGGTAAGTGCTATCAATTCTCGCCAACTCTCTGAAATACTACGTGAGCCTTTATGGAGATGGACGATCATGTAGTAAGACTTTTAGTCCGAGAGCCAGGTGAAAATTTGGTTAATTATTTCCTCTCGATAGATAATTGGCCATACGCATCAGACAACAGTATCATAAAGCCCTATGACCGTCAGCTGCGGCACAGTGGGGGGGATGAGTAGTTGGAACCTCCCACACTTGAAGAAAAAAAAAAAAATTCAGTCATTTCCTCTCGCCTAAAAATTTACCAGATGATAGCTTATATGTAACTATTGATAAATATATACGTCAGCTGGCTGTATCTCGGTGGAAAAATTGTCAGCTGATACTTTGAAGGTCGTTACGTAGAAGTTAGCTAGAAGCATTTACTGACTACACTGTTCGACAAAAAAAAACCTTGAAAATGCTTCTGGTATTTTGAAGGCTGATTCTTATGTAAAATGACCCCCTGAATCCGAATATGACCCCCGTTTTCCCCCATCACGTCCCAATTTTTTTTTAAAACGCCCCCCTTTTTTTTTTCATTTTTCCTTAGTTTCAGGGCTATTATATTTTTTTTGGAGGGGAAAGGAGCCTTATATTCACCAATAAATTTTTTTGAAGGTCAAGAGAGACTCAAAGTTTAAAATCATGAGCACCGAGAAAAAAATCGGGGAACTTGGGGGGGGGGGGGGGCGTGGCCCCCCAAAATATTTGAAAAATCACCAAAAACGATCTTTTTATTCTAGTTTCTTTAAAAAGACCTTTAAAACATTTTTTTCGGTGCAGAACCAGAGTATAGGATCCGTTCCTATGGCTCCTGGGTCAGAAAAAATTTTCACGCTGTAAAATTAAAAAAAAAAATAAATAAAATAATGCTTTAAAAATCGCACTTTGCACTCGAGTTTTAAAGCAGGTCTTCAGCCAAAAAAAAAACAAAATTGTGGCTGATTCTTATGTCAAATGACCCCCTATTTCCAAATATAACCTCAGTTTCCCCCCTCCACCCCCTCTTTCCAGAGAGTCCCCCCCCCCCAATTCAGAGTCATTTTACTAATTCGGAGGGGAAAAGTACATTACGTAACCCGTTAACATAATTCTAAAAGGCAACAGAGGTTCAAAGTTCAAAATCATGTACATGTGTACCAAAAATATAAACTATGGCGGTGTACCCCCCCCCCCCCAAAAAAAAAAAATCTTCTTTTCTTGTTTTTCTAAGAGACGTTTTAAACCTTTCCTTTTTTTTTTTTTTTGTGAAAAATCAGAGTATTGAATTTTCTTTTCTTTTTTTGGGGGGGGGGAGGGGGGAGGTATACCGCCCTAGTTTATATTTTTGGTACACATGTACATGATTTTGAACTTTGAACCTCTGTTGCCTTTTAGAATTATGTTAACGGGTTACGTAATGTACTTTTCCCCTCCGAATTAGTAAAATGACTCTGAATTGGGGGGGGGGACTCTCTGGAAAGAGGGGGTGGAGGGGGGAAACTGAGGTCATATTTGGAAATAGGGGGTCATTTGACATAAGAATCAGCCACAATTTTGTTTTTTTTTTGGCTGAAGACCTGCTTTAAAACTCGAGTGCAAAGTGCGATTTTTAAAGCATTATTTTATTTTTTTTTTTAATTTTACAGCGTGAAAATTTTTTCTGACCCAGGAGCCATAGGAACGGATCCTATACTCTGGTTCTGCACCGAAAAAAATGTTTTAAAGGTCTTTTTAAAGAAACTAGAATAAAAAGATCGTTTTTGGTGATTTTTCAAATATTTTGGGGGGCCACGCCCCCCCCCCCCCAAGTTCCCCGATTTTTTTCTCGGTGCTCATGATTTTAAACTTTGAGTCTCTCTTGACCTTCAAAAAAATTTATTGGTGAATATAAGGCTCCTTTCCCCTCCAAAAAAAATATAATAGCCCTGAAACTAAGGAAAAATGAAAAAAAAAAGGGGGGCGTTTTAAAAAAAAATTGGGACGTGATGGGGGAAAACGGGGGTCATATTCGGATTCAGGGGGTCATTTTACATAAGAATCAGCCTTCAAAATACCAGAAGCATTTTCAAGGTTTTTTTTTGTTGAACAGTGTAGTCAGTAAATGCTTCTAGCTAACTTCTACGTAACGACCTTCAAAGTATCAGCTGACAATTTTTCCACCGAGATACAGCCAGCTGACGTATATATTTATCAATAGTTACATATAAGCTATCATCTGGTAAATTTTTAGGCGAGAGGAAATGACTGAATTTTTTTTTTTTTCTTCAAGCGTGGGAGGTTCCAACTGCTTATCCCCCCCACGGAGCCTCAGCTGACATTCACGAGGCTTCATAGTTCGATTTTCTGCTGCGTTTTACTAATTATCACTTGAGAGGAACTTGGTCATATATATTTGTTACTGGCTCTCGGACTATTTTAAACTAGTATTCAGTTTAGGGATATTTTCATATTTCATTTATTTCAGTTATTTTTACATTTAAAGTTCATCTAAGCTCTTACGTGGTCTCTGTTAAGTTTTAGTTTTACCAAAAATTGTGGATTGAAATTTTATTGTTATTTATGCATTTAAAATTCATCTAGGGTCTTATATGATCTACTTTAAGTTTTAGTTTTACAAAAAATTGGGGATTGAAATTCTATTGCTTGCATTGGACGCTTTTTACACAATCACTTTAAAAGCAACCAACTCTTCGTATGTAAAGAAATAATGTTTTAAAAACTCAGTGATTTCTGAATTTATTTATTTTGGACAAATCACATGCATTTACAGTAAATTGAGTCTTAAATAAAATCAGTAATAACGAAAATTGAAACATTTAATAAGTAAAATACAGAATTTTAAAGAGTCAACTATTCATAATTTCTAACGCATAACATTGAAGCCCATTGTAATACCCTTCTAAAGATATCAAAAGTTCCTAAAATAATAAAAATGTTTATTACTATTATCATTGTTTTTATGATTGTTTGCTTAAAAATAAAACTTGCAATTAGAAATTTTTTATGCGTTTTACCATTTAAACACACACCTGGGTATTGGGATGATACAGTACTCAACAACTATTTCGTTTTCAGACTAATTGATTAACTCAGAATTGATGCAATGTATTTAGAAATATTTACGAATTGTGAACGATGTTACGCAATAATGACGGATAAAAAACTGATTATTCAGAAATACAAAAATTCTAGCTCTTCTGGGGAAAAAAAATAAATGGACGTGCTAGCGTTCATTCTTAGTTTACGATACTTATATTACTTGCAAAGCGTGTTGACCACGCTTGGAGAAGCAACAAATGTCGAATGTGGGTGTTTCTAATCAGAAATTGCCTCCCACTAGTCCGAAATAAATATATTCTACTAGGAGAAGAAATAAAATATTTATGCCGGAATAAATCAATACTCAGTATGATTTTTTTCCGAATCCCTAAATTGTGCCATTGCGGATATTTGTAATGAACTTCCTATGCTAAATCTGGCTATTCTTTGAAAGCATCTTTTTAGTAAAGCAGCTAACTTTGCCCTAATAAGAATGTCTCGTTGACTCTATTTTTAAACACGCTAGCTTTAACATAAGCACTGTGAAGGTTAAGTGAAGCCATTAAATGAAGAGAGAACTAAGGCAGGAATTCAAGTGAAACACGGACGATCGTAACTCACCATTGCAATCGCAAATTCCCAAATTTGGATAAGTTGCAATCGCAATAAATGCTAATTGCACTGACGTCACTACGGGTGGAGCCAATAAGAGCTCACAAGCAGTCAGCGATCTCCTCTTATTCGCCAAGTAGGCTGTGACGTTTTATCTTGCTCGTTTTTCATAGGCAAATGTCACGCTGACGTCACGATGTTTTTATCAAGAAACGTTCTAATGTAATTCACTTCCAGTAGCGATTGCAATTTGCGATCGCCTGTTTCACTTGAATTCCTGCCTAAAATAATAACGGCAGAGACTTTTGAATTGAGTCGAACAACTCAACTCGCCTTTTTTGTTTTTGATTATCTTTAGAATTACGAGTTTAGAAACATACGAAATTCATCCTATTATGTGTTTAGTACGTAACAAACGAATTTTATAATTAGTGCTTGTGCAGATGCGACAAGCACTAAACTAAAATGGAAACCTTCGTAAAATAATGCTATTTATTAATTTGTACGGCACTAAAATGTTTTCAGGCCAATTTTGACGCACAAAATTATAAAACATAAATACAAATAGAACTTACTTGACCGCTGTTTGACTATTTTTTTAATAACATAGTTTTAGAAATGCATTTTACTTTGGAGCCCTAAAAGGAATGTCTTTTTGTCTCTATTTTTAAACACATTAGCTTTAACTTAAGCATTAAACTGCAGTAGAAACTTTCGTATCGTGCCCGTACCTGGTATTAGGGTTCGTTAATTTGTTCGACTCTATAATATTTCCTGTCCAATTTTAACGGATAAAATTAAAACATAAGCACAAGTAAAACCTACATGACCGCTGTGTTGAGTAACATTTTAAGAAATTTCTCAATCAGTGCAAAATGTGAATGCAGTGTACATTTTAAAACTACAACAAACTTATGTTCAACGTTACGAAAATAATAAATCGAAAAATATATGATTCTGAAAAACCAAGGTATATTAGTACCCCCCCCCCCCTTCCCAAAAAGTATTTTCATTCGGCACACGCACAAGTTTCTTATTGTAATAGAGCAGCCAAATTTCGACACTTCTTCTTCTGCGTTTCAGTTAAATATCTTGGATTGCGCATAAATTGCTTTTATGAAGAAACAAAACGAATTTTTGTTCACTTTTTAAATATTTCACACTCTTAGGGCCCT
Organism: Uloborus plumipes; assembly: GCA_038373865.1. Taxonomy (NCBI): domain Eukaryota; kingdom Metazoa; phylum Arthropoda; class Arachnida; order Araneae; family Uloboridae; genus Uloborus; species Uloborus plumipes. The sequence continues at coordinate 48,649 of JAXGGA010000969.1, forward strand.
GCTCCACATCAGCGGAAAACGCGACCAAAACCGAAGGCAGAAACCGAAAATCCGGGTACTTTCCACAGGAACACTATTTAATCCATTTTATGTATCTGCTTTACGTCAATGTGGAGCAGGGCACTTACTCTCTTTTTATGAATAAAAATTATCTACTTTTTATTTTTAATGAAGAAATTTAACTGAAATTGACTTTTTAAAAGATCATAAAATGTTAGCTTCAAATAAAAAAAAATTCCTTTATTAAGGTCTTTTACTAGCATAAAAGATTAAAAACGTTTAATTAAAGTGCCTTTAATCTTTAATTTTTTAAACTCGGAAATTGCTGGGAGAACTCTAACAAAGTTTTTAATACAAAGAGAAGGGGTACACAAGATAATAGATGCATTATATTTATGAAGTATGTATAAAATATAATCTATTCTTTTTTAACGTTAAACATATAATGTAAATTTTTTCCATGTGATTTTTGAGGGTTTTTTTTTTTTTTTTTTTTTGTCAGAGCATTTTGAATGAAATATTGTTGCACTGCACTGTGTAAACATTTTAAAATTTTTTGTTTACTCTCAACAATATAATTGGTAAATCGATTATTACTTATGTAAAAATAACTGTTTTGGCACTTTCTGTGCTTTTTATATCAAAAAGAGGGAAATGTTTTACATTAAAAAAACTAAGACCCGCATCTTTTATGCATAAAATAATGATAAAATCCTACTTTAGGTTCCGGGTTTGGCGATTTTTTTCAGACTGTAGCTTAAGGTTGCAATCATTTAGCTTAAAATCGCCAAACAATCCAATCATCCAATGATAATTCTGTGGTTGCCAGATTTAATAATTTATCGCCGGACTTTAAACTAGGATTCATCCAAAATAATTCAATATTACTTCTGCATTAAATTTCACAATATTGCATTTATTGGCACGAAAATATGAATGCGCTCTGGCAATTTTGTTTCATTTCTCGAGCAGTTTTCTTTCTCGTATTACTATGTTTCTTGTTGTAAACAATTTCAACACTTCTCCGTGTATAAGATTTAATTGGATTAAAGCGCCACTTGTATATATTTTTGAATAGCATTTTGTTGTTATATTTAAAACTTTAAAGTGCAAGCGAGTAGCGAAAGTGGCATTATTGCCATTAACGTTTGAAAATAGATTAACAAGTTAATCGCCTTGTTGTTCTTCATTTCTCTTGCTTAAAGTACTCTAAAAATGTTTTAAATCATTCAATATTTTGTTGCAAAATCCTTTTAAGATTTTTAATGTTAAGTTAAAAATTATTTTTTGGAAACAAAACTATATGTACTCTCGCACAAAAAAATATTTCGATAAAGTTAAATACTTTACCAAGAAGTTGGTTGAATCTAGCAAATTTTAGCTGCAATCGGAGATATGTTTCACCAAAAAGATAGTTTCAGATAATTTTTTTCACATTTTACTTAAATCTTGGTAGCGTAGTGTATTTCATTTTTAAGATTGTATATACACCCAATAACATACATAGACTTGAGTGCGCTCCCCCGTAAGATTTGTCAGTGCACCCCCCCCCTATTAAACGATTAAAAAAAATTCCCTCGTAACTCGCAGTGTTATTTTTCTGAATTGTGCGCCCTCAAGCCTCAATTATAAATCCTAATTATGCGCAGAATAGAATCGCTTTTTTCCCTTCCAGACATTCCAATCACACACGCACAAATAATTAAAAAAAATAATAATAAAGAAATAATTTAAATTAAAAAAATCAGTAAATAATTCAATTAAAAAAAATCAACTAATAAATAAATTAGTTTGAACCCTCCCCCCCCCCATTTTGATGGCGCAACTTGCGCCATAATCCCCCCCGCCCTATGGGCACCCCTGACTTTGGCTCTGAATGTCCTATAGAAGTATGCTTTTTTTTCTTTTCTTTCTATACCTTCCCTTGAGAAGACACCTTGCAGGAAATTTTCGAAATTAAGAGCAAGCTTGAAGTCAGAATCGTTTTCCAGCTAAAATTTTATGAATTATAAAACTACTTGTAATAGTTGATTGCTTCATTTTAGCAAAGTGAGCATTTTTATTTCCCAACAAAATGTTTCTGTTTAGAAAGATTTTACGTTGAAGGTGCAGAAAATTAACATCGTTTTAAACTCTTGCGTTAAGGGAAATGGTGCACATCATTTTTGCTAATTCATCAAAGTAAACAAGCTAGTTTCAGTTAATTTCGCAGCGACTTAATTAATGCATTTCATTACGCACAAAGTACTGTCGCAAAAAGTTACAGTTAATATGTTTGCCCAGCTAAAGTACGGAATGAGTTAAAAGCGGTGATCATTATTAATTGCTTGGCTTAATGATTTAAATGGCGGCACAAATTGCTATTAGAATTAATCGTTCAGACTGCGGCTTAGGCAAAATTACCGTTTGCTTAATGAGACATGTTTTCGTACCTAACATGACAATTCTTATTTCAGTTGTCTGCTTTTTTTTCTAGTGATTTTTTTTAAATTTCTTATTGTGGTTGTTTATAATCATTGAAAAACGAGATGAGTTGAGAGAACTAATGGAATATTAATACACAAATTTACTGAAAAACATGTCCGTGGTGTCCATATTTTGTATGTACACAAATGCCTCTTCATTTACTTTGTATTATCGTACTTTGTTAGTTATAAATTGAAAAATTGTGATAGCATATGAAAGAAACGTATTGTATTTTTATAAAAAAACAATTGTGATTCGTTATTGTAAAACACTTTTGTAAAATGAAGGTTTTGGTTATCTAATTAAGCATCTAATAAACCTGTCATAATATAAAGTCGTACCTAAGTTATCAAAATATCACGCGTTAATTCAGTATGTTTATAGTTCTTGCATTTTAAGCCACAATATGTTTTGAAATAAGATTATTTTGAAAAAAAAAATGTTGAATTTTTGATGCTTTTTTTTGTCTTAATAGTTTCAAAATTTGTGAAGAATAAATAATATTGGTATGAAAATATCAAATGAAAGGAGGAGTCGGAGCTTAAACAAGAATTTGAGGAACAATTCTTCATAAATTCAAACAGATTTTAGAGACGAACATTTGTAACACCATTGTTTAAAATTTAAGTGAATTGGCGATTAAATTATTGCAGCAGTTTTAATACATGGCAACTGCCTTGTAATTTCCGCCTGTGCTTGTGCCTGTAACTAACCCCTTTTTTTCATCAACAAAGAGTAAGCCAAAATAACTTAAAGAAAGTTTTAGCTAATTTTTACACCCAACTTATTATATGTGTATAAACACACACATGTACATAAATAAGGTCAATCGTGTAAGTTGACGTTAATAGTTTTTCCCATCTAGGAAGATAATCTATCTACCATTAAAGACAGAAGTTCTATACCTCTATTAATCCTCCACATAAATTTAGTTGTTAAGGTTGTTGGAATTTTGGGATAAGAAATTGCACTTTTCTTGAGAATTTTCCATACATATATCTACACTCAAACATGCTGTGAAATTTAACCCAAACATTTCCACTAATTGACGTTATTACATTATTCATATTGTCCCGTGTATGCATTAACAGTGTTAGCGAGAAAAGTAGTACATAATACTTTGGCCCACAGGGAAATTGGCTTGCATCTTGCATAATCAAGGTTAGTTTACTAGTGGGATATTGAGTATAAAGAAATGTTAAAACAGAAAAACATTGGAATGCAAATATTATAAATTTCTCAGTGCATTATTTTTGCAAAGAATTTTAAAATTTCCAACTTTACCCAAACCATTCAGAGAAAAAACCGTTTTTGTCGGAAATTTTCAGTTTTTTTTTACTGTTTCCATTTCTACGCAGGACTATACGTAAAAAATTCGATGTTTCTGACCATCCATGCTTTAGGGGTTGACGTATCGATGCCATCTATGTAGTAATTTTGAAAATATTAACATCGATATATCAGCATTGAAAATATTAACATCGATATATCAGCATTGAAAATATTAACATCGTTTTGAAACATCGATATTTTTTCATTGATGTCACACCACTAAATATCTTTTCGTTTTGAGAAATATTTATTTGTTACCCTTTTTAATAGTTAATCAATAAACATTTTCCATTCGCCGGAAAACTAGCTCTTAATAAAAGTTCTTAATCACTTTGAACATGCTTTTGCAGTCATAAAGTAAATGATGCAGAAAACAAAAATTCTACCTTAAAAATATGCAGGAGTTAATAAAGATTTAAAAGCAAATAAAACCTGGAGAGAAAAAGTATTTACTTTAATCAGTTATTTATGCACTTTTAGTGTGGCACTTGGCATAATTTGTTTGTTAGCGTTCATTCGATGTGAATGCCAATCTTGTTTTGTTTTCTGTTTTTTTGTGTTACCAACAACAACAGAACAATTATTTTCGCGAAAGAAGACACCGTCATGGTGCTAAGTACATATCATGATAAAAAAAAAACAAATTACCAATATTTTTTATGTTTTGTAACTGTTCTTTTTTGATGTTTAAAAAAAAAACATATTTTAGAAATAATGTATATCGGATTGTGCTAGAGTTGCGCTAGAAAAGTATTTAACCCATTAATGCCTGACTTTTTTTTCCAAAGATATTTTGTATACTGGTTACAAACAGTGTTTAATGGACATGAAAAATAATAAAAAAAAAATATTATGTAAAAAATATTTTTTTTATTAAGGAAAGAAAAATCGGTCCTTAAAAGTTACGACAGACCCCAGAGGGTACATAATTTTTTTACTAAAATGTTTCCTCCCTACGATATAATATCTAAAAAGACATTTTATAAGAAGAAATAAAATTAGCAATTAATATAAACTGGGAAGATGGGAATAACTTTGTAAATTTAGCTCTTTTTCTTGAGATTGTGAACGATGTATTTTTTGATAAAGATCATATTAAAAATACTACAGAACACACTATACAATGTTTATGTGCTGCAATCTGTTAATAAGGAATTGAAACAATACCAAGGTACTAATTGAACACTATTATTTGGTTGAAATGTTCATTTTGGGGAAAATCAGACCCTTTTTTGGACCGTCCCTAAAAAGGGACGCTAGGTATTAATGGGTTGAATCTAAATTGTTTGTTATAAATGCGTAAATCAGTATAATTTATTGCTTTACAGCGATTATTGATTGTTAATAGGTTGGTAGTTCTAAATTCAACAAAATGTTAATGTGGAAAAAATTAAACTCGCAAAAATTTTTAAGAGCGGAGTCGATTTGTTTTATTTTGTTGAGAAAAGTTTCAAATTTTTTTCCCCATGCCTTTCATTTCTTGTTTTTGGTCTTCTAAATTTATCACCCTAAACATTGCGTTACTAATTTTCAAAAGCTATTATTAGCTTATAAATTTAAATAAAATTAATTTACCTTCTAAAAGGACGAAAATAAACGTATTTTGTATTAGCAAACCAATACGTTTTTATTCAATTTTTCTTCCTTTATCGATCACTGATACAATTAGCTCAATTCAATCATGTACGCTAAGATAAAAAAGAAAATAAATGAAATGAATCAATAACAAGAACGAATTAAGCTTCATTATTCAATGTAAAAATTCAGAATTTTATATTGAGGATAGTTGTAGCCTGCAGCATTATTTTGTTCTTTAAAAGCACATGATTGCAATGAAGGAAATTATATTAAGCGATTTTTAGGTTGAAAAAATGTTCTTAAATAAAATTTGACTGAATAGTTATAATGAAAAACTGTAAACAAAGCTGGTGTACAAGAAGAGAAAAATTTTTTAATGGTTATATGGGTGATTCTAATACGCTATTTGAATTCAGACGGCCAATGGAAAAACTTCATGTAAAACTGATTTTAATAATGTTTTTTGTATGCTTAATCATTACAGACTATTATCCTTTATATGGACCACCCAATAAATTCACTACAATTATTTTATTTTAGCATTTATAGCTGAAAATAGTCATAAATGTATACTCCCCTGGCTTGTCCAAATACTAGTTTTTATACAAACATGTTCGACGTTCAATTTTTGCTAACTTGGCATTATGTTTTTTGCCATCATACACTTATATTAACCGAGAAACATATTTCATCAGTAAACATTGAAAAAATATTTATTATTATTAAAAAAAAATACTTTTCAACGGGCCATATCAACAGTGTCACCCTCACCTGGCGAACTTCAAAGACTGAAATTTCGCATAAAAAAGGCATAAGGATGATGTTGATTGCGAATAACCAGTGTAATACTGAGTAAAGTTAAAAGCAAGTTAAAAGTTCAAATAAAAATTCGAATATTATTGCATCGGTTCTCGTTGCAAGTACCTCAAAGCGTACTGCACCAGTCGCTGTAATACTTCCCCTGATAAGTACAAATTTTTATATTTCATCGTTACATAAATGTGTGTGTGGTAATGTAATGCTTATTGTATGCAGACATCACGGTTTACGTGAAGTTCTGGTAAGAAGAACGCGTGATGTTTTTATAGGTAATGTGTAATTTTGCCACTTCTCTGGCGTCATTCCCCTGGCAGTTTTGTTCCAAAAAAGGGTAAATATACATTAAAATTGTGCTATAAGCATAATTAATTTCATTTTTAATATCAATTGCCCCTATGAAAGCAATTTAAATGAACGTAAATAGTGCGGGAAGTATTTTTATTTGGGATCTACGGTGCGACTTGTATGCAACATGTCGTGTTTTTAAGATTGATTTTTTTAATTTTATTACAACGCGGAATTTTTTTTTGAATACAGGTCTTATAGAAATGAGTCCACACTATGATTTTATACCGAAAAATAAGTGAAATAATAGTAAATCAAACCAGAATTCTGCCAATAGTGTCACTCCCCTGGCAACGCATTTTCCCCTAGTATCGATAAAACCCCCAAAAATTGAAATTTCGTCTGGCCCTTACCACTACAATCATAAAAATAGCGGCTACTAGTGATATAACGAGTGTGAAATTAAACAAAATTTTTTTTCTTTGGGGACACAAAAAACGCATTGACCGTAGAATCACCCATATAACTCGCATACACAAGTTTATACAGATATAGCTCGGGTGTTTTCAAAGTGCAATAGAAAACCCAAATAGGGTTCAATTTCCAAAATAGTTTTATAATGACGAGTCATAAGGTAGCCTAGAAATTTGAAGTGCTTAATGTTTTGTTTATTGAAAATCCGAATGACCGAAATTCGAAACTCCACAAATCCGAACGTACTCTTATAAAATTTTAGTAAGTTTTCCTTGATGTTCCACGCTACTGAGAGTTAATTTTAATTAAACGCTATCGATAAATGCAATTATGTTCTTTAGCGGCATGTGTTGAATTATGTGACATGCATATCGTAAAACTACTTTGATTAAATAGAATACCATTTTCATTAACGGTATATGGTTACTTTCGAAAATCCGAATAATTTGAATCTACTACCTACCTATGTTCCCAATGAGTTCGGATTTTAAACGTTCTGCAGTTTATTGTTTGCTTTTTCTTTATTTCAAAAAAATAACGCCATCTAATATAATATTTTAAAAAGTACATTTTTACTCCCTTTCATACGCTGAATTGGTACGGTCATTTTTGGGGTGCATTTTTGATTTTTAATTCATGAAATGCTCTTGCAGATTCATTAAAAATGTCCCTGAATGTATATTTTATGTGTAACATATGCTTGTTTAATGCGCTTTATTACACTTTTTTATGTATTTCATTTACACCTTTAAAGTAATCTTATACCGTGCTCATACATTTAATCTAGACACACGTTTTACAATAATTATTTTATTTTCAGTAGCTAACTGTTTGGGTACAGAATTTTTCTTTTCACTCAATATAAAAATATAAAGCAAACAAACAAAAGCAGTCTTTCTTTTTTGCTAAATAAATACGGTTATCTGTTCTAGTTAGTAAGTATTTCTTAATTATAACTACTCAGTTTTGATTTTCGTGTAAAAAGATAAAATTAAAATATGTGCTTCTTTTCAAAAATTGAGCAAAGTAAAATACTAAAAAATAAACAAACAATACGGAAATATTTCAAAGAAAACATAGCCGTGTTTCTTGAAAATTCGACGATGACTAGGATTGAACCAATAAGAGGCTTTTAATGACGCATCAAGGATTAATTATCAGTGTAAGTACTTTGTTTTAATTTTTGTTGTTGAAGATTTTGCATCAAGAAATTTAATTGAATGAAATTAACATATGTATTTGAAGATTTCATAACATTTCATGTCAGCCACTTCAACAAGTTTCTTGCAAATAACATTTTGTTTTAATGAAACTAAGAAAAAGAAGGAGTCCAATATAACAATGCCATGATATTAACTTTCAGCTTTTAATGAACTAAGAACTAGTCCACTAATAAATAATGTCAGCTATGACTTGATGGCGCCGTCTCCTTTTCAATTTCTATACAAGTTTCCTTCCATTTTTTAAAATTTCAAAACAAGCGCCGCTTTTTTATTAGTTATGCTCATATATCCATAAGTATCCCCCCACTTTTTCCCCGAGGCCAAACCCTTGTTAGGTGACTACAATTATTTTTCTATACACCGATTTACCATAAATATAATCGATTATTTGACAGTTCAAATACAAGATATTGGAATACATACATACTTATACATTGGTATTTTGTTTTTAATCACTGCTATTCATGTCGTACTTTTGGCGTCATGCCTATGCATTACGGACCGAGAAATGGGGCGTTCAAAAAAGGTACGTATGCGTATTGTGCAGGAAAATGAAAAAGAATTATTAACAAATTTTCAACATTAAAACAACAAATTTTGTTTTACAGTCTTCGATACTGTCAGAAATGAATAATGCATACCAGATGCTGAGTTGTTTTTTCCGAACAAAACTTGAGTTTAAATGATAGTTCACGCATTGTCAGTTGTATCCAAATACTGATTTTACAATAAAATTCTTCAAAACAATGGAAGTAACACATTACGCAAAAAAAAAAAAAAAAAAAAAAATAACACAGCTTATTTAGTGTCATCCTATTTTGTTATGCAAAGACGAACACTGGATGACAGTTACTGCGAAAGGATGGATTCTTTCCCCCTAGGTGATGCCCCGCTTTTAACAGACATGTCTCTCGTTTGGCACGGAATGAGTCGAAAAGAAGTGAAGAGAGAAAAAATTTGATGGATTGCTTTTCTTAATTGTTACTCACCCGGCGGTATCCGTCTCTTCTCGTTTATTCCAGTGTTAGGCTGCGGCCGCATGGCATCACCTGAGAAAACATTCGGGGCTTTCTCCTCCCCTGCCTCCGAACGAGAGAGCTTCGCCCCGGGTTGCCGGCGTGAGAGGGGAAATGTCGCCAAGGCGCTTGGCGAGCGATTCCTCTGAAAAGGAAAACATGGCCTAAGAAGTACAGGGTGATCAGTAATTAGTGCGCTGATGGAAAAGATTAATTTAGGAAATTTGGCTTTTTCAAAAAAATCCTATTTAGATTCAAAAGCAAATTACAATACAGTCGAACCCGCTTAATGGAATAGCCATTTTACCAGGAAAAAATATTCTAATAAGCGGGATATTCCATTATCCGGGATCAAAATAATACAATACAGCGGTTTGGTACATTGAAAATGTATTATATTAAGCGGAATATTCTTTTAACCGATATTCTAATAAGCGTTTTCGACTGAAAGTCGTGTGATATATGTTCTGCCATCATAAGAAAGCATTATCTCCAAGAGAAAAAAATGTTGGGAAAAACTAGAAGACATAAATTTTTGACCTTCATAAATGCTATTGTATTCAAAAGTATATTTTATCTCCTAAGATCAGGAACGAAAATTTGAAAATTTCTTCAAAAACTATTTTTGAACAAACAACAAAAAACCGGTAAAAATGAACTGCAGGAAAATTTTGGATCTAGAACTTTTTAAATTATGACGGCAGTGTTTAATGTGTCTTCCATTTCTAACTCGAATGTGGCGCAAACGAATAGCGAGCCAACTACCTTGTCTAGTGGTCAGAGAAGTCTGATTAGGATGGGAAGTTTCCTGGCTCGAATGCCGGCTCAGAACCTATGACAGGTACCTATGACATACGTGTACTGTGGAAATCTGACTTCACACCAAATTATGGTACAGTTGCAAAAGTGAAGCAACGCACCCAATAATTGACGGCTTGGCTGGCACATGATAACAACAGCAACAAAAACGAATGGAGAAGTTCAGCATCGCTCGCTGAAAAGTCGAAGTTTCAATAATTCAATATATCTGCGAAATTTTAAATCAAACGGTTCATAGTTGATGCAACTGAACCAATTGTCTTCAGCTTAGACTCAGTTGCAAACTTTCTTTGAGTTAAAATTTTGCTGATATTGTTAGAAAAGACGTTAAAACAATGAAAATGCTCTCAAAATGCTATATCTCAACATTTCCACTGGAAAATAAACAACAAAGGGCAACTAAAAGATATTGCTCAAAAAAATCCGCCAACGCACTGAATCAAACCCCTATGTTTGAACTTGACCCACCAGTTTTCGAAAGCTTGACATTTCTTAAATGCTTCAATTACTCGTCACCAGTACCATGATTCTAACGATGCCGAATAGAACAAATACACGCGCTAGAACTAGAAATATTTTTAACGCCTCTGCAAGCTTATGACTTTCACTGAAATCGGAGATTTTGATCAGAAACCTAGTTAAGCGTATTTTATAGCCTTAGTCGGTAGTAAAATGACAACCTCGAAAATTTTAGAGCTTTGTGTTCAGACTTCGACACACTCCTTTACCCAAAAATCAGTCCCATTCTGAATCTATAGATATGACAGACTGCTGCCTAGGAGAGAAAATGACAGACTCGAATTCTTTTGAAGTCTTCGACTCCGACTCCGCTACCTCAAAATCAGTCTGACTCAGGCCCTGGTATTTTCAGGTTTTGCAACTTTAAGAAAAATGTAGCAACTTAGAAAATAGAAGCAACACCAAATCTCAGTTTCTGAAATATTTCGGATGAATATTTTATCATACTTTTGAATTCAAATTGCCTGCTATCTTCTATTTCATGTTTAGATAGTTAAGTTTCTTTATGGAATGAATCATAATTATAGTATTAACTTTTTGCATTGTTCCTCCGAAACAAATTTTACTCCCCCAAAAAATGTCAAGGAGTATTTTCACCTCTTCAAGAAAAAAAAGACTTCGTCTCACTATATAACTGTTCATATAGAGAATTTTTCTCCATTTCCAGATATTCACTTGACTGATTGGCGTAAGCACACTTGCTTACAAACTGCTTCTAAATACAAGTTTTTAGAATGATGATTTATTATAGAATCGTTCTAATAAGCTACAATAATTTCCTGCAGCTTCCCAGTTTTTCTGAAAATTCTAGAGAAGTAAAACTGCTTATTTTCCATTTCGAAAATTTGGATTTTTTTTCTCTTATTTTATTTTTATCCATTTACTATAATGTAATTCTTTCCCTGGTGAGGGGGGGGGCGGTTTTTTATATGTCACATGTATATGCATCAACGTACTAAGTTTGGCAATATAGCCTAAAATTAATGTGATTTGAGAGGCTGGTTTTAACCTTCACTCTCACCTTAGTTTCGCCTTTGTCCATTAAATTTATTTAGAAAATAAATATAAAGATTATTACTCGTTACTTTTTTTTTACATTTCCGAGTAGAATTAGTGTACCAAAAATGTTCAATTAATTCTTCAAATAGTAGCAATAGTTTATGAATATTAATATTAAGACCACTTTGCATCCTTGAACAAGCCTAGCAATCAAAAGATTCTGCTCCGGAAATAATTGTTTTTTTACTTGTTTGCAGTATTTATTCTTTTTATGTTCAAACTGAAGTTTTCAAAGTGCAAAATTATAAGCTAATTTTTAATGCAAATGTACTGCGTGTATAATGTCTCATTTAAAACGCTATCAATGAAATTTTAAAGCCATAAACTTTTGCTATTAGTAAACTCATATTGAAAGTTTAACAAATACTAGTAAGTTAAATGACTAATTATCGGCATGACTTTTTTTTAATGATACGAATGTGGTATTTCTAGTTCAATGGGGAAAACTTATTTCCATTAATTTCGACCTAAGTACACATGTCCGAGAAATAATGGCGAGTATCAAAATTTCTCAGGCTTCGAGGCAATTTTCTATCGCCAAAAAGGGGATAGAGAAGGTGACCCTTGAAGCTCTTTCTTTCTCATCCTAAGAAATCCTACGCATGCGCAGCAATAGTCTCATCCGCGATTATGTATGCATGTTCGGCTTTAATAAATATACATCATTTTTAGGCCAACATCGCGACAATTGTGCAAAGCGATCCTGGATTTATCCGGGGAAGAGGCTCAGTTAATTAAGTTTTCTCTAAACGTTTCCGCATCTGTTTTATTTCTCCGAAATGTATCTATTGTTGTCGAGTGACATATTTAAACTTCATTTTTTTTATATACATAAAAACAAGTCGTGTTTTTAGCTCAAAACTAAACCCGAAATGTAATTTTAAAATTTAAACATGCATAAAAATTATTGAACCTTTCAGTATTTTTTTTCTTAACTTATATCGTGTTTTACTTATCTGACCCTACTTATTTTGATTGATGTATTTAATTAATTTATCGATTGTGCTATTCTAAGTCATTGAATCTATTTTTAAGATGAGCATTAAACTTTCGTTTTTAAATAAAAATCCTCCCTATGCATTATGTGAAATTTCTAATATATTTTGTTCAAAATAAATTACACAAGTAAGATATGGAAATAGCTTCAAAATATATAAGCTTCGGGCAATCAATGAATTTAAAAAACGTAATTGGCTTACTTTATAAATGAGGTGTTTGGTATGGAAGTCAGATCAAACCGTTTTTTAAATTTTTGCAGAAAAAACGAAAATATTTTTAGATAAATCTTTTTTCTTTTTAACCCATTAATGCCTGACATTTTTTTTTTTCAAAAATATTTTGTATACTGGTTACAAACTTTTTAATGGACAGGAAAAATAATAAAAAAATATTATGTAAAAAATAATTTTTTAATTAAGGAAAGAAAAATAGTTCCTTAAAAGATACCCCAGAGGGTACATAATTTTTTTACTAAAATTTTTTTCTGCCTACGATAAAAAATTTAAAAAGACATTTTACAAGAAGAAATAAAATCAGCAATTAACATAAACTGGGAAGCTGGGAATAACTTTGAAAACTTAGCTTTTTTTCTTGAGATTGTGAATGATGTCATTCTTGATAAACATCATATTAAAACTGCTACAGAACACACTTTACAATGGTTATGTCCTGCAATCTGTTAATAACGAATTAAAACAATACCAAGGTACTAATTGAACACTATTATTTGGTTGAAATGTTCATTTTGGGGAAATTATTCAGACCCTTTTTTGGAAAGTCCCTAAAAAGGGACGCTAGGCATTAATGGGTTAAAGAAAACTGACTTTTGACAGCAGATTTTGACCTAATTGAACCTTATGCTCTCCAAATCACTTTATATTAATAGTGCGACATCGATGAAAAAGCCAATGTTCAAAATTAAAACTTCGATGGTATTGACACATAGACCTAAAAACATCGATTTCGATACAGCGGACGTTTTTGATGTTATTCCTGCATAATAAGATCTAAACAAATGATTAAATGCCCGAACTAAATTTACAGCAATCAATTTATTAATTAAGATTTTGGAAATGTCAAAAGATAGTTAATAATACTAATAATTAATTATTTACATTCTAAATTAAATAATGCAAAGGGGTAAATTTAAAAAGCAAAAATTAAAAAGCCAATACAGTTTCGAATTTCGTAACATCAATTAAAATTATCACCTCAATAATGCAAAAATGAAAGTAAATTATTTAATTAATTCTAATGAATTACGTAAAAATATTCCCAGTTGATACCATGAACCCACAAAAATGAAGAACAAGAAAGCGAAAGAGAAAAAGGAAAATAAAATACATAGTAAAATAGTTGGTCTACCAACGAAATTATTTACATGGAAAAAGTGTACAAATTATAAAACTCAACTTAATTTCAAGTATTATTGATATGTAAGCAACTTATTATTCAAACTAAGTAATAGCATAAATACAACGTTGGAAAGCACAAATGCACATTGATACTGCAGACACGTGCTTCTGCGTTAGTCTGTGCATCCATAAGATTACAATTTTATATGTTGAAAAGTGCATTCTTTGTAACACGTGTCTGCAGTACTTGTACTTTTCAACGTTGTATTTATGCTATTATATCTATGCACAAAGGTGTTTATCGATTTCAAACTAAGTAATAATTAATGTAAATCATAGTTTTATTTATTCGACGACTTATTAATTGCGGGGGAGACTTAAATGGGATCATCCTATACCTTAGAGGAAAATTATATGATGCTTTACAAGACTTTTATTAACAGTGATGCTGGAACCACTAGCACCACATATTCAAAAAATGCTTCTGTCGTAATCGAGTGCTGTTGTGGTTATCAAACTAGCAGCCACTATTTATTGTTTCAAGTGACGTCATAACGCAATGAACAAATCAGAATACTCTGAGTGAATATAATTTTTGATGGCAAAGGAGAAAACTTCCAATGAGTAAGTACGAAGGCGTGGTTATTTAATTACGTAGAATCAAAAACATTCTCTCTTTGTCCACGACAGACTTGTGTATGATTGCATCATAACTCTATATGAAGTGTAAAATAGCAGCAACTTTTGAACGTAAAAATGAAGCTTTCATGCTTAATGTACAGAAATGTTTGCTTTTAGAAAAGACAAAACCTTTTTTTCACAAACTGAAAATTTTATCTCCACTTATATTGTTCCTCATTCTATTACCCTATCGCGTGATGTTTACGGCTGCAACGCAAAGTGATTTCAACAAGTCCAAAGCAGAATTTACCGTTGTTTTGTGTCAACATATGGCCGTTTATTTTTCTGCTGCAAAGGAAACCTCTCACTATAAAACACTCTGCGGTTCATAAATGTTAATGTTTGCATGTCCGGACCACAATGGAGCCGAGACATTCCGGCAAATTTTTATGCCTATTTCTCCGCAAATTTACGACCACCTGTGCGTTTCGAAATAGTTGCGGTCGATTTTACTATCAAGTGCTGAGATTTTAATAATGTTCGGTTGGTTTATGACGTTGGTGGCACACTGTAAGCCAGTGCTTTTCTTCTGAATGAGAAGTTCTATAGTCATAGATTTTGGTACGGTTTATTTTTGAAGGAAAACAAATTTATTTTGGAGTTATTGAATATCTGGAGGGGTGGTTAAATACAAGTTACTGCCCCCATAGTGACATTAATTCATCAACTCATTTACGTATGGGGCAAAATTTCAACTGGCAAAATTTCATTTTTTTACTTAAACCTCGACCATACTATCTACATAATATACATTTGAAATCTCATTCTAATCCGCTTCGTTCGCTGTAAAAAAAAAAATGCAGTACTACTAGAAAATATGTAGAAAACTGGGGCTCTATAAAGTTTTCTAGTAATGTTACATCTCCCTTAGTAGCATTAGGGCAAACTAGGGAGGTATGACCCAGCCTTTCTTTTGCATAAAAAACATTTAATTACTTATCCGGCATGTAAAATATCCTTTGAGGTATTCGTTTGGCTTTGAATATCCTTCGGCAAAATTAATTTCCTAGTGCAGTTTCGCATCGAAGAGAGCAAAGGTGCCACCATCTGGCGGTAACTGGGCGTCAAAATTATCTGAGCCTACACATCAGCGCCTTAATGGTGGCACACGCAAAGACTGGATGCTTTATCGGGGGATCGCACTGAATCTGCAAAAGGTGATACTGCTTACGTAGTCCCCATTGATAGAAAAACATTTAATTAACTAATGAGCAATAAGGTATTAAGTACAATCAAAAGGTTTTTTTTTTCTTTTTTTTCAAAGTAGAATCAAGGAGCAATCTTATGTGATGTCTTTTTCAGCCAAAAAAGTATTTTTCTTTTTGTAGGTTAATTCCTTCTATGTTATTCGTCATTAACGAAAACAAAATTAAACTGAATTATTTGTGTACTCAGAATAATACACTAAAAGACCGTATCTTCTTTTTTTACTTTCACTTTTCATATTAACGCGCTTTTTAAATGTTTTGCTAAAATTGCATTAAAGGAGGTCTGACGATTTTCGATTTTCGAAAATTCGTCAGAGAGAAAAAGGGAACAAAATGTTCCTTAATTGTACTGATATTTGAAACTGAATTACTGTAGTATCGGAACGTAAAAGCAGTCGTTCCTCAGAAATGTACCCTTTTACAGAGGTTCAAAACTGTGCAAGATATGGTTAAATTGAAGAATGATTGTTCGCGGAAATCAATAAGGACGTCAAAACAATATGGTTATAGGATGTCCATAATTGCATTAAATGTTGCTGAAGCATCGCTTTATTGTATGTATCTTTCAGATAGTTATTTCTAAAGCATATTGTGAATACTTTAGTTGACATTTAGAAACGAACAAAGAACCGATTTCAGCTCTAAAATGTCTTTTTGTTCTGCTGGAAACCATTGGGATTGCGTACAGGTTACAGAACTTGTCAAAGATAACGCGAGATAAATGATGTCGGGATACCATTGATGACAATTGGGTAATTTGCTGCGCTGAAATGGAGAGGAATTGGGAGAGATAGCAAAAGATGAGAAATGAAGCAGATCGCATCTGCAAATGTGCGAGTGAATACGATGATCTTGGATACAAGACGAATGTTGTGAGACGAAACTTCATCGAATAGTTGTACAGGGATACTAGAAATGATTCATTCGTTTCCAAAACGCTATGAAGGAATATGAAAGTAACCACACTCTATTGAAGATTTGGAATTGTATTAACCAGGGTCAAATACGTGTGTAGTAATTTTTTAAATGTCGTAAAAACAAGAAAAGCAGTTCGCGCGCGCGCGCGCGCGCGTGTGTGTGTGTGTGTGTGTGTGTGTGTGTGTTACGTAATGTTCATGTAGCCTCTAGCGTTTTCCTGATAATGTCCTGATCCACCATCTCTGCCACATGGATATTGTCCTGAACTCCTTTTAAAGCTTTTGGTAGTGAAGATACATAAAGAAGGTCAGTAATATGCTGACGTAGTCCAAGAACAAATGAACGTCACAGATATTGTAAGACACAAAATGAAGCTGTTTTTCTTGTGTTGTCACCAGCTTAAAATTTATTTATTTCGCTAGTATTGTTACCTGGTTAACATAAACTAGAGCTCCTTTAGAGGACAGGCTTACTTGTCCGTCATCTTGGTTCCAAGACATTCTTGGATCCAGCTTTGTTACTGGTATTTGAAACACATTAATATTATACCTGGTTGCTCTGGGGTAAAATAACTTATTATTAGTTGGATAAAGCACCATAATAGGTAAATTTTAAAAGATCACTTTTTTCTCGAATTTAAAAACAGTTTATTGGGAAATGTTTCATGAAATTGGGTCTATTTTCATATTGCACTTGTTTTAAGCCTGAGTTTATGAAATGTTTTTGTCATATAGACAAAAATAGCCAAATATCATCTATGCAGCTACAATTCAAGCTTAGCTTCCTCTTTTCTTCAATGAGACTTGAGTACAGATACCAGTGGTTCCACGCCCACCGTTTTGGAGCCAAAATGTCGGATGAGTCAGCTCCCCTCTTATAGAATGAGCCTTAACATAAACAAATTTCAGGCAAACCTACCAGTAATGAGCCACTTACAGACATTGTCAGTTACATTAAATGATAAAAAGAATTATGTCACATGAGATAATTCATCAATCATTGTTTATTAATGCATACAATTGTCAAAAGTTTACATTAATTTAAAAGTTAATAGATCTAAACTTTTCTGTGATCCAATTGAGGACATATCGGACCTCATGCGTACCATTTATGGGGCCCTCTAAACTGGGACACCGAATGAGACAAATGGAATGACTGGGACAATGACCCAAATATGGGCATCGTTTAAAGTTTATTACAATCTCATTTAACGTTTAAAAAACGCTACTTGCATGTTATTAAATGTTTAATAAAACATAAAATGCATTTCAACTTTAAAAATGCATATTTTAATAAAAAAATATCTAAAAGTAAGAATTAAAAGTAAATACATTACAATTAGCTGTGAACCCAACTTAACAGAAACATTTGTCGACACATAAAAGCGTGTACTACAACGTTGAAAAGCAGAAATGCTCTTCAGGCACGTATTTCGGCGTTACAAGAAATGCCTTTTTTCGATGCAAAAAATGTAAGCTTATAGCTATGCACAGACTTTCGACAAAAGCTGCGTAATGCTGTGCATCCATAAACTCAATATGGGAATGAGTCTCTCCGAGATCTTTCGAACAAAAAAAGTTTATTCAATTCGGACGGTTCAGTTGAAAGTTATTAGGTGGAGAAAGGGTAATTGAACGGTTCATTGTTGAACGAAAAATTGTTCAAATTGAAAATTTAAATACGGTAATGAAGTATCCTTGAAAAGATCTTTCGAGCAAAAAAAGTTTGTTCAAATCGGATTGTTCACTCAAAAGTTAGCGTCGCGGGACAGGTTGTTTGAACGGTTCAAAGTTAAACTAAAAATTGTTCAAATCGAAAAATCAAATATTGGAATGAGCTGTACTCGCTGATATCTTTCAAACAAAAAAAAATATTCCATTCGGACGGTTCACTCAAAAGTTATTAGGTGGAGAAAGGTTGCTTAAACGGTTCAATGTTGAACCAAAAATGTTCAAATTGAAAATTTAAATACGGTAATAATGTATCCTTGCTGAGATGCTTCGAACAAAAAACAGTTTGTTTAAATCGGACTGCTCATTCAAAAGTTATTAGGGGTGACAGCTTGTTTGAAAGGTTCAATGTTGAACGAAAAATTGTTCAAATCGAAAATGTAGATACGGGAATGAAGTATCCTTGAAAAGATCTTTCGAACAAAAAAAAGTTTATTCAAATCGGACTGTTCACTCAAAAGTTAGCATCGCGGGATAGCTTGTTTGAACGGTTCAAAGTTGAACCAAAAATTGTTCAAATCAAAAAATCAAATATGGGAATGAGCTGTACTCGCCGAGATCTTTCCAACAAAAAAAAGTTTGTCCAAATCGGAATGTTCATTCAAAAGTTATTAGGGGGAGACAGACAGACCGACCGACACACAAATTCCCCATCTCAATACCCTACTTTCAAATTTTTAATTTTTCGATATTCATTTTACCTTTTTATTTTTTTAACTTGGCGATATTTTTTGGACTTGGCGATATTTTTTAGATGCATTAAGCTACTTTTAATACTTTTTTCGTCTTTCTTTTATTTTTAACGGGAAAGTAGGCTAAAAACCATCGGTTAAAACTTACTCCTCGACCAAAACGTGTAGTACGTTTTATCATGTCTGTGTCATCAAATGTGGAGGCCATTTTCTCACATAAATTCACATTTTTTCAGTAGATCCAGTTTCCCTTTAAATATTAAGTGCTACTAACTTTCGAACAAAAGTGAACTTCAATTTTTCATAAAAACGAGCAGTATATGCTAACACTGCCGCAATTACAATACGAGAAAAAATGTACTCAAGAACATTTAGTATTTTTCAAGGCAAAATCGCCTTGGCAGTCTTATCTATTATTCCTCTAGCCTGTTTTCGTTACCACGCCAGAACTTTCTCATTTCTTTATCAAATTTCCTGATTAACCCCTTATTTTCAATTCTTATCACGCCGGCTATTGACGAAAAATCGACTCGCCGTCTTTTTTTTTTTTTTTTTTTTTTGCGTTAAAAAACGTTTTTTTCTGTTTTTACTACACGTTTCTTCAACGACTAAGCATCCGAAAATTAAGATACAGTGTCGTGGTTGGATAAGCATTGCGTTGGAAAGGTGAAGATAGCAGGTTCGATCCTTCTTCGTGTTCTGTTGCTTTTGGTTGACTTTTTTTCACTGGGCAAATTTTGATCCAAATTTCCAAGCATGAATAATATTTCTTTAAGGTGATTTTTTTTCGGTTGTTTCCTTTATATTTTA
This sequence comes from Uloborus plumipes, assembly GCA_038373865.1. NCBI lineage: Eukaryota > Metazoa > Arthropoda > Arachnida > Araneae > Uloboridae > Uloborus > Uloborus plumipes. Next base: position 68,632 of record JAXGGA010000969.1, read on the forward strand.
TAAAACTACTAAAGTATAGCACGACTTTATTTTATTTAAAATCAGTGAAAAACAATAATTCACTACGTGCCTGTTTTTCGAAAAATTACTGTTTAAATAAACCGCATTTTCGAATTACTGCTGTGTCTAGCGCGAAAGCATCACGCAGATCAGCTAGTATTATCTAATAGATTTCTTATCCATAGATTCATTTATACGAGCCACAACCACCTAACCCGTCTCCAATTCTCCAAGAAACTTGTTACAATCCTCATTTTCGAAAATGAATATCCTGAGAAAGCACGTTCACGTAACAATCAAACTAAATACTTACGATTTGTCTCGAGATTCTTGGCTATCATCTGCTGCCACGCTCCACTGGGGGACATTTATAATTTACGGAGAAAACTCCCAGGTGTGGCGTTGGTGGTGGTGGAGTGGAGTTGAGGAGTCCAAGACAATGAGGCGCAGCGATCCTGTCACGATTCTGCATAAAGACACTCGATTCTAGTGTCATGGAACAATGCAGCTCCAGATGATTGGGAGAAGTGTTTGATACCCGTGACCGTTTCGAACATCGTATCTCGTTTTATTAAAATCTGTCGTCTGTCTTAGCTACTCGGAATTCGACGTGACGAGAGAAGAGGAGCGTGTTCGGGGATAATTCTGTAGTTCTTTTTTTAAAGGATCAGTTGTCATGTGGAGTTGAAAGTAGCTCGTCAGTAATGAAAGTGCTAGATTTTAGGCAGGGATTCAAGTGAAACAGGCAATCGCAAATTACAATCGCGACTGGAAATGAATTACATTAGAACGTTTCTTGATAAAAACATCGTGACGTCAGGGTGACGTTTGCCTATGAAAAACGATCTAGATAAAACGTCACAGCCTACTTGGCGAATAAGAGGGGATCGCTGAGTGCTTGCGAGCTCTTATTGGCTCCACCCGTAGTGACATCATGCCAATTTAAGTTGATGATAATGTAATTCACTTCCAGTAGCGATTGCAATTCGAAGCGATCGCAGTGCTGTTTCACTTGAATGCCTAAGGCATTCAAACAGTATTGAACAAAAGAGACAAAGGGAAAATTTGTATGAGTAAAAATGATGATTAAAAAACGAGTGTCTCAATGCTATGCATGCGGCGAGTTCGTACTGTAAAAAAATAATGAAGTGGAAAAGTTCAGAAATTTTATTGGAGAATATTTTAATGGAAAATGGGGCAATCAAATGATGAGAATTAGGCCCGTCACTTCAGTTTTCTAGGGGACTCAAAGGGTACAAACCCAGTGCAAATTTCAATTGGAAATGAGCACTGGAAAATAACAAAAACCACGCCCACTCATATGTAAATATATTGATTTCTAAAAGCCAGAGGGGTTCAATTAACTCCCTAACCTCCCTACATGCCGGGCCTGTAGAGAATTTATGGTTAGTTTAATGGTAATCAATTAACGCAGAATCTATGGGAGAGTTAGTTTTTATGTACAGAGTCGACTAATGTTTCAATATTGTGAACGACGTGTTTTTCGAAAGTTTGATTTTTGTGGTAAAATACTTTTGAATGCAAGCAATATGCAGACCAATAGCGGATTTACCTTGGCGTAAGTGTCGCAATTGTAAAGAGCCTCCTTGACCATGGGACCACGAAGATAATTCGAAAATGCACGTAAAAAATATATGCGATAGACACAGGGACCCCAAAATTAGCAATGCTACTGGCGTCAAAACCTGCAATCTGTCATTTATAGTGAGTGACAACCAGGTTATGACATCCAGGAGACAACGGTTTTGTCCTTTCTATGGACCTATCAGTTCGGAATAGTCAATAACATAGCTGGAGGCAGATGCCATCTTATTGAAGCTGAGTGCGAACAAACTGGTAGCTAAAATAAATTTAGCACACCAGCAAGAAGTCGCAGCAATGGAGCTGATTAACTCGTCAATTGAAGACAAAGCTTTGAGAATAAGCAGTTATGTCCCTCTTGTAAGCCAGGGCGAAGACGGAACTACAAGCAATATACCGACAGCCCATTTAATGACATCCAGAGACTTTAATTTTGTCCTTGGGTTCAGGTAGACCAGTGACTGCAATTTCTTTGGTTGTGCTAAGTTTTCTTTACTACCAGTTTATTGGCACTCTGAGCGTTTGTGAGATAACATATGCTTCTACACCACCTATTGATTATTCCGGTCTTATGAGTCCATTTCAGGAACAAGCTAATCAGTCCGCAATTTGAACATTTTTTAGTTGGCAACATTTCCTATGGTTTACTTTCTACTCTGTCGAACATAGTACTTAGGACTGTATTTTACTTTAACTTTAGTTTTTAGTCTTTAGATTGATGGATGCTCAATCCCAGAGTAAACATACGCGAGTGTTTAAACTGTGCTGAAATCCTCATAAATGGTTACAAAAGTATTTTATTTATGGATCGAGCCCTCGAAGTCCCCATAAAATAAAAAAAATTCTAACACGAAGTTTTTGCATCTTCATCTAGTAAAGATCTGATAATGCATCTAAAAAGCTATTGCATAAAAAGAAGAGATTAATTTATAACAGAATTTGCAACACTGTCAAAAAAGATTTAAAGCAAAAAATGAAGCTATTCACATTTTCATTCTCTTTTCCGAAAAATCACCGCGAAAGCGAAGAATCCCATTTGGAATTTTGCAAAACTTCGCGTGATTAAAGTCATATTTCCAATTTCAGTTTTTCACGTATGAAATATAACTTATTAAAGTCATAATATTTCGGGAGATTTTCTTTTTCTGCAGATTTAGAGGAGAAAGACGACCCGAGCGATGAAAAACTTATAAAATTAACTCCTAGTAGGGCAGAATTTTGGGTCTCTGCCAGGAACGGATTCGGTAACAATTTGTAATTTGTGAGAAAGTTCTCCCGCGTGTAACATTTCTGTAAATGACGTTAATGCCGTTGTTTCTCCTTTCTCAGTTTTTCCTCGGCTTCCAGCGGTGGATAAGTTCATTTTGTGTTTGGAAATGACTTACGCGGACGTGGCGTGTGCGTGGGTAAACTTTATCCACCTTATGGCCGCCCTTATTTAATGAAATCTCCTCTTTGTTTTAGGAGAAACTGACTTTTATATCTTTGTCTTAGAGCACAAGCTCATTGTGCTTCAAGATATTGTGGATTTGATTGTACAAATAAATTCCACTTGTACTTTTTTTAACCAATGGTCGTAAGAGGTAATTGAATGAGTTTTGATACTTTTTTTAACTTTATTTTGTAAAAAAGTACTTTAGTTATGAGGTTCCATATACTGTCTGATTTTCTTTTGTAAAACCTTGCTCGTATTTACGCAAGCGTCAGGTATTTTCTGATCTTACTAAAATAGAGATAATGAATAATATAACAATAAGGGAAAGAATAACAAGAAGCATTTTGAGCCGTATCAAACAACGTAGAACGATGCTAATTTCAAATTCGTAGTTCAGTTGAATGTGTCAAAAGGATAACAAAAATGCAAGTTTTTCTTGAACACTTCGGAAAGTTCCCATTCACAACCCATCACCCCCTTCTGAAGTGGAATGGTTCGCGAGTGTTAGGTGCGGTTTTCAAGGACGGGCAGTACTTTTAGAAAAAAAATGCAAAATGATTGCCGAAATCTGTAACAATTTGTAATTTGTGAGAAAGTTTTCCCGCGTGTAACATTTCTATAAATGACGTTAATGCCGTTGTTTCTCCTTTTCCAGTTTTTCCTCGGCTTCCAGCGGTGGATAAGTTCAATTTGTGTTTGAAAATGACTTTCGCGGACTTGCGTGTGCTTGGGTAAACTTTATCCACCTTATGGCAGCCCTTATTTAATGAAGTCGCATCTCTGTTTTGGGGGGAGCTGACATTTATATCTTTGTCTTGGGAGCGCAAGCTCGTTGTATTTCAAGATATTGTGAATTTGATTGTAGAAATAAAGTCCTCTTGTACTTTTTTTTAACCAAGCGTCATAAGAGTTAGTTGAATAAGTTCGGATATTTTTTTCACCTTATTTAATAAATAAGTGCTTTAGTTACGAGGTTCCATACATTTTTAGAAAAAAATGCAAAGTAACTGCCGAAATTCCATCATAATATTAAAATTTGCTTGTTTTTCTGTAACCCAGCTTCTCATGGCTATCAATGTTTCTCAGCAGGGCTGACCAAAGTCCATCTCTGCCTAGTTGAAGATTAGGGATCGTGTACTTTGGGGGCAAGGTTCAGATTCTGAATAATGTAATTTTTATAAGATATAAAGTTTAGGGTTACCCGGAGATCAAACTGACAAGGGGCCCGCCGTGGCTCACAGCGGTCAGTTCTCTGAGCACAACAAAGGTAACGTTGGATACAGGACATTTGGAGGAAGTCATTCCATTTCGTCTCTCAATTATGTACCTTAATATGTCGGAGTTAGAAATTTAAAACTATACCAGTAAAAGGATCAATTGACTCAACCATTTACCTATCAATTTATACCGCAAAATTTGTAGTGAAATTAGCGGTTTGGTCGCTAAATTAGGTGGAAAATTATTCCTTAGGGAAAAAAATATCATGATTCAGCTACTATTAGTCATTCGATATGTATCTTTCGAAAAGTGCTTTACTTCTCTTTTATACTAAAAGCTGTAAGTAAAAATGTAATACAATTCAGCAAACAAATACACATTAGAAAGATGTGGAGTTACACCACTTTTATAGTAAACGACGCATTTAACAGTTTGCTGTATGAAAAATGAATGTACTCTACCATGAACCTAATGGCCTTTAAAGAGTTAATGAATTGTAAAGCAAAGTTTTTGTCCAAGGTATTTAGTTTGTGCCCAACAAATTCTTCCATGAGACATATTGTCACCTTTCTTTTCAATAGGGGTGCATAAGAGGCTTGGCTTTTTGCAGACCAAGTGCTAAAGCTTGAAACTAAAAACATTTGATAGTGGCTAGTAAGCCCAAAAACGTTAGTCGTTACTTCGGCGTTGTTAGTAGCCACATTGAGCCCTTTTCCAAAACTGACCCCATTCCAGTTAATGCGGCACATAGTAATATTACATTATGTACTTGCATATATCTTAATTAAATTGCTATATAGAAATGAAAAAGGTTTAAAGGAAAAAATATATATAAACCATTTCTGAAAAAGAAAATTGTTCATTTTGAAACCCAAATAATAGGACATTACGCAATTAAAACAAAAACTAAACGCACATGCATATTTAAAGTTTAATAAATATATCATTTGCTGATTAATCATAAACTTGGTTTTCTTTGACTATTTTTCCAACAAAGTTTCACTGTATTTTCTAGACGGAAATTATGTATTTAGATGTTTTATAAAGCAGAGTAGATTTTCTCTCTAAATTAACATTGGCCGCCAGTTTACCCCAATAGCTATTTCCTTTTTTATAATTGGCGTGATGCATTGGCATTTTATATTTTTGTTTCGAAAAAAAGTAGATCGCCAGTTTGGCGACCAGCATCCAATTTTGTAGTAGTCAAAATAATCGCTAGTCTCGACCTTCACCAAGTGCAATCTTTTAATATGGTATTCAGTCCTTCATGTGCCAGCATTTGGCGCGGATATCATGACACACGTAATTTTGACGCCTAGTTTCCAACAAATGGAAGCATTTGGGCTCTCTTCGATGCGAAACTGTGCTAGTAAGTTTAATTCTGCCGAGGGCATTCCAAGCCAAACGAATACCCAAGGGAGCTTTTACATGCCGCATAATCACACGACATGGACCCTGACGTATTTCTGCATGTCAAAAATTGCAGAGTTTTCGAGCTGCAGAAAATTTGGCTACCGAGCATCGAGCTGCAGAATGCTGCTTTGGCATCGAGCTGCAGAAAATTTGGAGTCAGGGACATTCCAGTTCAAAATTTGTTACAATGTTTGATTTGTGATAATGAAATTCTATTTATAATGAGCCAATTCTAAAAACAATCTGTCTACACAAGATTTCGCTATCAACCAATAATATGTCTGATTCGATAAATGGTTTCTCGGCGAACTAGAAAGAAAATTCAATATTTTTAAAAATGTATTAAAAAATACCGCGAATAGGACACTGATTCTTAAAACTTTCTGAAGAAAAGTAATTCCCTTGAGTAATTTCTCAGCAGAAATCTAATCTCTCGTAAAAGAGAAAAATTTCTTTTGAACTAATTTCATAATCTGTAACAAGTTCTCTGAGTGAAGATTTATTTTGAGCTTTCTACGCGATACCCGAAACGTTTCAGAAGCTTCAAAAGAAGAATTCATATCGTTCAGGTGTGTTTAACGTGAATTTTGTTTCAGCCTTTGCCGAAGTGAAGGAAATTTATTCCGATTGGATCGACAAAAAATAAATAAATAAAATGTTGTAGAATTGCAACAGTTTTTCGTTTTATTAGGGGGGGGGTGGAGCTTAATTCGTATGTTTGACAGCAAATGAGTTACAAAAATAAAAGAAAAGACTCAATAAAGAAAGTAGGAACTATGGTCTATCATTATCGGACATACATTTTTCAAATTTCAACTAGTGTCAGTAAAGCACTAGAATCAAAATTTCGAATTGATTTCTCAAATTACTTTATATAACTCACGCAAACAATTCTGACTTTCGGATTCATCATTTGACACTTTTTTTAATATCGGTATTAAATATCACGTCTGGGGGGGGGGGGGTTCAAACTTATTTCAGAAATTAAATAATAGATTTTAAAAAATGTGAACGTTTTTTAAAGTTTCGTACAGGGGCGGACCGAGCTTAAATTTTTGGGAGGGGAATATTCTCAATTTGCCGAATGATAAAATACGACCATATGCACATACCTTATACCGTTATTTTATGCATAAAGACAATAGGTAGTACTTATAACCAATGAAAAACAAGTATTTTTAATCTTTCCTTCAGATTATTGAAAAACATTTGAGGTTTGATAATAAACAACGGGGCAGTAGCGGTACATAGATTAAGGTGCGCCCCCCCCCCCCCCAGCAAGACTTGTAAGTGCACCGCCTCCCTATTAAACAATAAAAAAATATTTTTCGCGCGTAACTCTTAGTGCTATTTTCCTGGATGATGAGCCATTAACCTTTTAATTGTCAAGTTAATCCGTCTGTTACATTGAACGCAAATGAAATTTTCCCGAGATAGATTCGGGTATAACAGTACGGTGCACTCAACTAAAAATTACCACGAGTCGTTTTCGGACGTGGCATTTTGGAGCATCAGTGCTGTGCCCGAGATATCACAAAATATATTGCATCCTTAAATTTGCCGAATCGTCAGCCCGAATGTGCCGAATGAGGAAAATTTTTGGGAGGTCCGGTTGACCCGACCCCCTTTGGGGCGCTCCTGGTTTTGTATGTTTTGAAAAAAATTGTCATAGTCAAAAATTTGTCATAAAAATTTGTCATTTGTCATAGTCTATAGTAGCAGTTTTATCTGTAGGTATATGAAAGTGCTTTTTATATACTGGTGGTTTTCAGTAATACTCGCAGATAGAATTCCACTTTAAAAATTGAGAGAAATGTGACTATACGTACTGATCAGTGTGTTCGGTAAATAGTCATAAAACTTTCTTCACTGTGACCGATGCTAAACTTCCAAAAACTCAATGTTTTAGCATTGTGACTAAAGCTCCTTTGCCACCGTAAAACTTGTACATGTATTACTTTTGAAACTTGTGTTTTGATCCTTTTGATTTTCTTATCGTCTTTTTACAACATTAACACACTTTACTGAGTGCTGATATTATAATAATTTCGGACGGATCCCTAAAGATATGTGATTTTCCTTTCAAATCTAAAAATTCAAATTCATAATTCATTTACAGTGATTTTTTATGCCTCTTAGAGAGTAAAAGTGTGTTTATATTTTCAATCAACAACAAAATAAATGGGAGAAGCATTTAATTCTAATCATTTGAAATGTATAGGCAAAATGTAAGTAAGTTACTTGTTACTAGTAAATGAAAGGATAAACTTGAAAAACATTAGGAAACTTCTCGAAAAAAAAGTTTCCGAAAAGAATATTTTTTAAAAAATATATTACGGTCAAAAGGAATAGAAATGACAGTTATTACAATTACATAATTATGCAAAATAAAAGTTAGGTCTAATACAGCAAAAAATATTTTATTTTTTCACTTTAATTTATTTTAAATGCCTATTATGTCATATTGTAAAAATCGAAGTTTTGATCAGATGAAACCTTCAACCTTTTTAAAGATAATTAATGAGGACAGTATAATTACATTCAGTGAAGTCACTACCAAGTTTTAAGGAAATTATTTTTATAGATTGTAGAAATTATTTTTATAGATACTAGAAAAAAAATGGTGCATCAATTAGAGCAATTTATATTGCCGAGAGAGAAATTCTTGAAAGTAGCATAAAAGTGAAAAATACTTTCATTATACGACAGCGCCATTTTTCATTTTTTGAAACATTTCTTGCATGTGGGATCGTAACTAAACAAAAGCTGGGAACAAATTCAAAACGTTTAAAAATAGAAACATACGAACTATTTGAAGAAAATTAATTGCACTGTAAACAATGAATTGTTTTTGCAAATTAATACAGTTAATTTTATAGTAATAAACTAAAAATTTCTAACTTTACAGTTGTAAACTGTAAAATTGCTACTTTTACAGTTTATTACTGTGCAGTTTACAGTTTTAAATTGAATCCTCTGTTGCCAGTAGTATACGCTAAAAACAACAGTTATTTTTTTCCAGTGTGTAGTTACGATACTATCCATAGACTGTCACACTGTGAAAGAAAGACTTTCACATTCCTCATTAATCCTACGCCAACACACGGCAACAAACCCTTGCAGTGCACCTTCCCCATGTAAACAAACATCGCAGATGTCTTCACTTCAGCAGCAGTCATTCCTCTAGGCTGTGTATCTTCACTTCTTCTTTTTGCTGCCGGAGGATTGAAGAGGTGAGACGCTGTTTTCATGTGTATGGCTTGTCAACCACCATCTGAGTTCGAGACTGGCTCTTGTCTGGGGTAAAGAGCCAATGGGAATCCAGGACGGTCTCTCTCCAGAAGGAATATTGCAAGTCATCTTTTTTTTCTCCCCCGTTTTTTGCGGAGTTGCTAAGATGGAAGGTGTTGGTGCTGTGTGCGCGCTCTCCCCCCTCGGAAAGTTAAGATGTGTTTGGAAGAGGCGTAAGAAAAAATTCCGGCGATAGAATATAAAAATAATTTCAACTACACCGAAAAGGGTGATCAACTATTTACTCAAGACTATATGATTGTTTGTGCTACAGAATAAATCCTGGATGTGTCGGGATTCAAAAATTAGGACTCCAGTGATTGATATCCGATAGGCCTAATCTAGGCCACGAGGAACTCTAAAATTATCAATTATGAACTATCGAACTGAATTGCCAACTGCATCATACTGGAGATCATCTGTAATAATTCTGTTTCTTCATATAATTAATTTTGTGTGAGATGTGAATAAACAAGTACGGTAAGTCAAAAACTTTGTTTCATCATTATTGGTTTTATTCATGCATCACCCTTAACATGTTTTTACACAACGCACAATGTTTAAATGTTTTCATTCATTCCTTTTATCTTTTTCAAACCACCGCAACATTAAAATGGTGCCGTGACAAAAAGCTATGTTTTTAAAATTTTTTGAAAAGGTTTGTGCTGGGTTATTAATATTACTTTTTCCTTGGTGATGCATTGCGGAAACATGCAAATGATTTTGATTCTCACTTCAGATCCATAGGAAAGAATGATATTATGTTAAAATGTTTTCTCATTGTGTTAAAATATCATATTTTTAATTAATTTTGCTGAATTTCCTAATCACAAGGTATATGTTATGAATTAGGGTCATTTTTCATGAAGTTAAATTTGCTTTTCTCCTTTATATTGTGTATTTTACATGAACTGATATTTTTACATGCTTTGACTCTTATAAAAGGGCATTCTCTGCAAATGGGAATTTGTTTAATGATGGATGATTTAATTGATTTTTTGCTTGTGTTTCGTGGATATTGACATCATTGCTTTTTGGTATTATGCACACTTTTTAACATCATAATGAAGTCATTGTGTATTTTTTAAGCTGTTTTTTAATGGATGATAATTTTTCAATTGCATTTTGATTTTAAGCAATTTTTTTAATTGCCTTTTCCTTCGATTTTCACAGAACTCTGATCATGGCTAATTCTTTAATTTCCCTGCTACCTACCTTCACAGGTAAAAATGATGAAAATGTGAATACATTTATTAGTAGTATGGAGGATATAGCTAAACTAGAGAAATGGTCTGCAGATAAAAGAATTATTGTTCTAAAATTACAATTAAGAGACAAAGCCTATGAATTTGCATCAAAATTTCTTGAAAAGAATTCGGTTGCCACTTTTTCAGAGTTGTGTGAGGAACTGAGGAAAAAATTCTCAATACAAACTAACTTTGAATCTCTACAAAAATCCTTCTGGGATATTTCTCATAAGCCCAATCAATCTGTCCAGGAGTTAGCTGATATGGTTTCAAATTCTGCGGATGCATACCTAAACCCCAATAATAACTCCACGTTAGATATTTTGGACTTAATGGGGAATGATAAAGATGGAGAAAAGAAACTGAGACGAACCACCGTTAAGGGTGGAAATTCCATTATGGATAATATACATAGTTTAGACCCAAGGAAACAGGAACTTCTTGAAGCCAGATTTCTTGGAAATAGAAGTTTTGGTAACAATGTTCAAGAACAAATGCTTCAACAAGTCAGTCAAAATGCTAGTCTACTGCAGAGTTCTAGTGGACTAAATCTTGCCATTGGTGCTAGTAATAGTAACAGCAATAATAATCAAGACTCGAATTTAAGTGCTGCCAGTGGTGGTTCTGTAAATAGTGACAAGGAAACGGAGTCTCCCGACAAATATCCTCAACATAGAGCACAAACATGTGAAAGGAAAAGAAAAAGGAAAGAAGATGCTCAAGTTGTAACAGATATGGTTTATTCAGGAAAAAACACCAGGCCTGATACAGGAAAGAAAATTAATGAATATTTTAAATACCCTCCATCTCCTCAAGCATCATCTCTACAGTCTCCTCTAGCAGTGATGGGCACAAATATGGACTATACCCAATTATCTTATCAGACCCCTATGCGAGGTTCTCAAATGTTTCATAGAGCAGTACAAACAGACCTCACAATCAACAAAATAAAGGAATTAGAAAGCAAATCTGCAATGGATTTAGAAATTAGGGATAACAGAATTGATGAACTTCAAAGAACTTCAGATGAGTATAAAAGGCAAGTCAGTGCACACCAAAAAGTGATTGATAAGCAAAAAGAAGAAGTGAAGATACACAGCCTAGAGGAATGACTGCTGCTGAAGTGAAGACATCTGCGATGTTTGTTTACATGGGGAAGGTGCACTGCAAGGGTTTGTTGCCGTGTGTTGGCGTAGGATTAATGAGGAATGTGAAAGTCTTTCTTTCACATTACGCCAACACACGGCAACAAACCCTTGCAGTGCACCTTCCCCATGTAAACAAACATCGCAGATGTCTTCACTTCAGCAGCAGTCATTCCTCTAGGCTGTGTACCTTCACTTCTTCTTTTTGCTGCCGGAGGATTGAAGAGGTGAGACGCTGTTTTCATGTGTATGGCTTGTCAACCACCATCTGAGTTCGAGACTGGCTCTTTTCTGGGGTAAAGAGCCAATGGGAATCCAGGACGGTCTCTCTCCAGAAGGAATATTGCAAGTCATCTTTTTTTTCTCCCCCGTTTTTTTGCGGAGTTGCTAAGATGGAAGGTGTTGGTGCTGTGTGCGCGCTCTCCCCCCTCGGAAAGTTAAGATGTGTTTGGAAGAGGCGTAAGAAAAAATTCCGGCGATAGAATATAAAAATAATTTCAACTACACCGAAAAGGGTGATCAACTATTTACTCAAGACTATATGATTGTTTGTGCTACAGAATAAATCCTGGATGTGTCGGGATTCAAAAATTAGGACTCCAGTGATTGATATCCGATAGGCCTAATCTAGGCCACGAGGAACTCTAAAATTATCAATTATGAACTATCGAACTGAATTGGCAACTGCATCATACTGGAGATCATCTGTAATAATTCTGTTTCTTCATATAATTAATTTTGTGTGAGATGTGAATAAACAAGTACGGTAAGTCAAAAACTTTGTTTCATCATTATTGGTTTTATTCATGCATCACCCTTAACATGTTTTTACACAACGCACAATGTTTAAATGTTTTCATTCATTCCTTTTATCTTTTTCAAACCACCGCAACACACACTATATTTCTACGTAGTATAAATTGCTTTTTTTTTCAATACAGGTTATAGTGCTAGTTTGTAAGGTTGTTCATTACGTTTTAACTTAAAATTAAACTCGCAGTCTTAGGATTTTTTATTTCATTCGTTAGCAATTAAAAAATTTCTTCCTTTGGAAATAACTGCACCAGAAATTGACTTGCAGGTATCTTACCTGAAATGTTAACCACAGGCATTGGTGTGGCGGATAACACTAGTTTTAATATAAAATGGCGAACATAGTTGCTCTTTTTTGATCCATTAAATATGTTGTAAAATATCGTATCTCAGTTCACAGTAATAACATTTTATATATGTATATTTAACATATTTTAATTGCAATATATGGTTTATTTATCTATATTGCTTCTTATGAGGGAAAGATGTTGTTTAATAAATTGAATTATTAATCAATAAATCAACACTTTTGTAAAAGACGTAGCACACGGACGTAAAACTTAAAATATTAAGAAATTGTATTATTTAGAAAGTGTACCACATCGTACTTATGTGTTTCTTGTAAAAAGCTCATTTTAATTTTGTGCCGTATTGTAGGTTTTTCCCCTGTATAAAGGCTTTGATTAACTTCAACTATCGATACTTTTTTCCTGAACTTTTCCCCCTTGTATTCTGGCTTCTATTAATAAGCATATATCTTCGTCTAAAGCAGTGAAGAGGTGTTTCAAAATAAATGAAGAGGAAAGTTATAAAGAGCAGGAATCAGCATTACCTTTTTTCTCCAAAAAAATGTCTGACTGCCTTTACTAGTTTATCAAGTTGTTTTAATGCGGAATAAACTTGAATTTTATTTTCCGTCAGATGGCTGAGTTTCTAAATAAAAGTAGTGGTACCTCGAAGACACTGTTACACACTCCTGAATTAAGTTTCTTTTTTGCATAAAATGTTGAACTGAAATTAAATGCTGTTGCGCAAATTACCGTGAGTTGAAGTTCCACTGCTCGAGTTCATTAAAATGAATAAACGCCATATAGATGATTCTTAAACCATCAATTGCTCAATCTGTTTTAATTTTATTAAGGGTGCAATCGGTTTAACAAACCTGATGTGTATAAATTTGTCTTATTTAATGCAATATTTCGCATAAATAAGGACATCTTTTCATAGACCTGTACCGGTATCGTCAAAATACAGTTACCGTCGACGTTTAATGGTATACATTCTTATTAAAACATAGAATCCATTACTACGGACATTGTACAAATAACAAACGACTAGTTAAAGAGAGTAAGCCCCTTTTTATAAAAACCATTTGGAGAAATATGTTTAGAAGCTAATTCGAATTTTAATCCGTCTTCGTCTTTTACTCAGAAAGTGAATTTTGGGTTCATTTCTCTGGCCGTATTTCGTTGCCAATGATGCACAAGTAACATTTCGTTTGAGTCTGAGCTTAAATTTCGAGAATAAGCCTCGAAATTTAATACGCATATCCAATAAATACAAAATTCGATTTCATTTGATCTCGATGGCTTTTTAACATGAATCGGCATACACGAAAGAAAGAAAATAAGGGAATAAATTGATGTTTTCTTCATCTATCATATAGCCGCTGAGAACATGAAGTTAAGAAACTAATGTCGCGTGCATTTTAAATTATTTATTTTCTTTTTGTTTTTATCGAACCATCCGGTAAGAATCTCATTTTCCGAAATATGCCTCCAAGACTTTGAAAAATCGATGGAAATGAAACTACACAACCAAAAAAGAAAATAACAACACAGCAGGTTTTGATCTTTTTTGTTTATTTTTTGGTACTGTTTGAGTTCATTTTTTTTCTCTTTTTGGACTTCATTATTAATAATATTTTATCAAATAAAAACTTCCAACAATATTGGGAGAATTAACTTGAATTGAGGGGATTTTTCTTTAAGAAAAACATTTTTTTAACTTCTTCTTTGGGATTTTTTTCGAAAAATAAATGTATGATTTTAATCAATTGTTTTCGTCAATAATTTGCTTTGCAATTTAAAGCTTTAAGCATTGAAAAATGTCTTTAAAAGACCAGACTCAGTAAGACTACACACACACACACACACACACACACACACACACACACACACACACACACACACACACACCGCGCTTGAGAAGTTTACGAAAAGGTTGCGTTCCACGAAAATGCAGCGTAATTTAAGACTTAGTAGTAGTGTTAAAGTAGGGGATTAGGTTCCATAGATAAAGATAACATCTTCTGATTAAACTTTTCTCTCAATTATCCCCATTACACAATCTTCCGTCCAACACGTGATCTCACCCCGCCCCCCTTTATTTTTGCGAACACCACTTCATTCACTTAGTAAGTTTGCCTTTATGTTTTTTTTATTAATCTGTTTGTTTAGTTTTTTTTTATTAATCTGTTTGTTTAGTTTTGTCATTTTTTGCCATGCCTCTGTGTTTTGTAAATCCTTTGTCTTGTATCTTTGTATTGTACCCTGTTATTTGTCTTATACTGATTTTACTATCTGTAATGTTTTGGTGTCATCAATAAATTTGGACACCGGCTCCGACCGCCGGCTTACGAAAAGACCATGGCAGTCATTCTGCGGCAGTCGATATGTGCACTTCCTCACTCCAAAGATATAGAAAATACTTTATTCTAGTGATAAACAAATCTATGTTAATTTAATGTGTAATTGTTTCGCTATATACTATGTACAACTGCATAAAGAAAACACGACTAAACTTAGTGTTTATAAAAAAGCTTTTTATGGTTAGTCTTTTGGAAGTCATTAATTTTCTTTGTAGTCCTTTGTAGGGAATTAGCGCATCCATGATCACTCTCGTCACTTCTGTGACTGGATCTTCCTTTACTAACAATTCAGAAGAATCTTTTGCTGTTGTCAAGAATGGCTCAAAACTTGCAATGGGAATTGTTTTGGTTCTCTATCCTCGATGCCGATATAATCGTTGGTTTGTCTTCCTTGTTCATTTCTAAAGGTCTGAATTGTAATAGTTTAAAAACTTTACTTCTGAGAAAGAACTCTGGAGCTAATTGTCAAAGTTGTCCCCAGTGGCCCAAGCACGCCAAATTGCAGTTCATTGCATATTATCTGCTATCTCAGCACTTTGGATTTGGAAATAAAATAAAGTTTCATGTGTTTGCAATGGCACATCCGCGTAAAAACCAAAACTTACTCAAGTGAAATAAAATTAAGTTTTAATTTTTAAACCGTGTATAGTAAAATTTGCCTAAAACGAGCGTCTACTATATAAGCATTTATTTCATAAATATAAGTAATTAAAACTTGTTGAGGCATCGGTTGAAAATGTCGTCCATTCCTTATTCAGTCCTTGTGTGAGTCACTGACAGAAGACTTCAAATTTATTGCGAAATGAACTTTTCGTATCATATTTTCCTACTGTCAGGTAAAAAATATTTGACCTGAAGCATCTGTTTGAAGACATCTCATATTCAATATTAAAAGTTCAATTGAAGCAAAGATACGCTTGACAGTAAATAGCAATTGCGAATATTTATGAGTTTCTCTTTGTGAATTTGAAATCTTTGCGAAGCAAAAGTTGCAACTTCATTTATTTCTAAACACATGAATGCAGCTTCTGATAGGTAGAATTGCCAAATATATTTTCATTGCTTTAGGATTGCCATCGAAATATGAGCATTTATTAATATTTCCTTGACATTTTCCATCTATGTAAACTTCTTTTGTATATTTAAAATTTTCGAGAAAACTTCACACTTGTAAATATGCGTTGCTTTCGCGTAAAATATATATTTATTTATTGATTTTAATAGGTATTGATTTGATACGTTCTTCCGTAATTTTGGTTTAAATTTCCCTTTGTTTCTGTTATTTAATAAAAATTAGTGCATCAAAATCGGAGGAGACTTCATGCCTTACTTAGGGTCACTTCACCTCATTGAAATTTGTTCATTGCGAGGTTTTATTACTGTTGTGAGAATATCAACACCCGAGTGGGCACCGAGTAGTAACAGTTGTACCAATTGTTGCGCAAAGTGATCCACAAGGTCTGCAAACATGTTAAATCAGTGACTCCTTCGCAGGAGGCGATACATTCTGGAAGGGCCATATATTAATCTGGGACATTCAGTTTGCTTAACTTATAAAAATATACTTGCCATTAATATTGTTTTATTCAAGATTAGTTTTGCTAACACGATACTTTACTTAAAAAGCGAAAACAACAGGGTAGTTAAAATGAAGGTTTTAAAATCAGTGATGATCAAAGGATCAAACTATCTTATGGCTTACATTTGTAGCCTTTTTTTCATTGTTCAATTTCTTTGGCGAAAAGTATGCTCAGTGTTCAATTCCTACTGATAACTCTATGACAATCTCTATGCTTTTATTGACATCTCTTGTTCAAATCTTGCTACTCAATTTTCTCCCACTTCTTGCGATAGGATTCTTTTGAAACTTGTAATGTGACCTCAGACTCGATGACAATGCAATATTATATAATAAAATTAATTAGAAATTAGTCGGGAGTTTTTTTTTATTCAACTAATTTCATGCTAAAATGTAGGTGAACCTTCAATTGGAAATGTATTGTTGATCACGGTCATTCTTGAATAACGCTTTTATTTTTAAAATGTATCTCGGATTTTTTAAGCAGTATAAAACTGGTAATAAATATATGCATATTCAATGCACGCTATAAATTGGCGAACTTTCAATTTCGACAGTTGGAAATGACGTTCAATAGAGCACATCCGTAATTTTTCGACGTTGACCTAAGTAGGAATAGGCTTTAAAAACTTATTTACATATTTCTTGTTGGAAAGATACTGAAAGCAAAAATTGACAATTAAAGGAACTAAGAAAACTGATGCAAATGTGTACTAACATGTTTATTAACACTTTTATTTGACAATTTAAGAAAAATCACAAGAATGAACATTGGAGGCTAGGTACCTTCGCCATCTATAAGTCAATTTGGGATATATCAGCAGAAATAAATCACACTTTAAAATCAAAACGAACGGAGTAGAAGCAGTATTGTGACCTTCAAAACGAGAAATTTTAAATTATGAACATTGGAAAGTACCTAGCAAGTTCCGATTGTGTCCGCGATGAAAGTCACGATCTCTCTATAACTGTCCTTTCGATCTGAACCGGAAATGGGACATCGATTCAGCACATTAAATCTTATCTCTGTACAAACAATCGCGGGTTGAGACCTACCTTTGTCTCCTGGTCCTGATCGTAATCATCAGGGATTGCTTGATGTTACAAGATCGATGCACGACGGCGATATGCGTAACGATGAGTTAAGAGTTAAACTGAATGTTGTACCTATACTCCTGGAGTTGATGGAAGTTTGTGAGAGTAATTTTAATAGATTTTTGACACTGGTTTTACTGCAATATTTATCGTCTTACATTGATTAAACAATGACATTTCAACTACTGTATCGCAACTGTTAATAATTTGCACAACTCAAATGCAATTGTTAAAAATAGTTGCATTGAAATTGATTCAAACATTAAAAAGGTGTATTTTTGTATTTATTGTAATATATTATTAGTACTATCTCGGTAAAAAACATGCATTTTCCAGAAATGTTAACACAAATAC
Organism: Uloborus plumipes; assembly: GCA_038373865.1. NCBI lineage: Eukaryota > Metazoa > Arthropoda > Arachnida > Araneae > Uloboridae > Uloborus > Uloborus plumipes. The sequence goes on from JAXGGA010000969.1 coordinate 86,474, forward strand.
GTTAGGCTTCCACTGAATTAGAAGATTGTCAAAAAAGGATCTTAAGATGGAAAAAGTTGGGAAATAGTGGCACAGGGTACGGTTGGTTGGTTGGTTTCGTGTCATAAATAGAAAATTGAATAGGGCTGAAGGTCCTTTGTACAACAACAGGGATACGAAAACAATTTTCTTTGTATAAGTCTAGACTCGGATTGTCACTTAGTTGTTGCAATTGCGCCAGGATAGCGGGACAGTTGAAAAGGTGCTCTGGGCTTAGTTCTGCGTCTGGGCAATTTTTGCAGCTGCAATACGTCCTTGTCCCGTCTTTATGTATCTTCATCCTCCTGAAGTGTCCTGTCCTAAGTCTTGTTAATGTACTGGTGAGAGTTCTATTTGTACTGATTCTCCATCATGGACAGAGTACGGTATTATTCGGGAGTTGGGTTTTATTAATACGTTTATTCAGTACATTGCTTCAGCCTCTTAACCCAGCCATACAGAGGTCCTTTTGCAAATCCCCAGAGTAGTACAACATAAAGCTACAAGCTAAGAAATGAGGTGAGATGGATAAAAGTTAAATCAATTCACGAGAGCTTGAGCCGTAATTTCTGTTTTAAACAGCCCCACTCATATTTTACAAGTTTTTATCTTTACATTTTTAGTATGAACAAAAGGACTCCGAACCTAAAATGAAGAAATAATAATTATTTAATCCATTTTAAATGAATTGATAGTCTAGTTTTTAAGCTTTGTTGCCATTTAGCCGCGTGATAGGGACATTATTTTAGTAAAAGTAAAGCAACTTTAATGCATAAAATTAAAATTTCTTGACGTTTAAAGACAGTTTCTTAGTACTTCACAACATAAAATAATTTCTGTCATTTATATGCGTATAATATTACATTGTAGGACGAGCACGTTCAGGAGTTTCAAAAATAGTTCCCAAACAAGCACTTCAGAGTTATTTAGACATGCATTGAGATGTGTATTTTTCTTCTGTGTGAAATAATGAGTACAAAAGTAATTTTATGACTTAGGATGGTTAGTACAGCACGGGACCGTTTATGTTTTTTTCAACTCGGATATAGGTCATCAAACAAACTTAAGAAATCATAAACTTATGTTTGATGTTTTAAGCAAAAATCTTATTTCCTTTTAAAATGATTATTTTTAATGAAATATGTGAACCATCTGATGCGGGACAAAATGGCTACTTTTTTAGCGGAATTACCTTTTATGCAATTTTTTCAACTGTTTAAACTGTCATTTCTCAACAAATGAGAGATTTTTTCTTAGATTTTAAATCTACAACTTCGTCATTGTTGTACTAGTAGAGCAAAAACTTACAAAATCAAACGTTAAATACAAGAAATTTACTTTAGAGGTGCAGCACGGGACGCAAGTACATTGCACAAGCGAATTATTTTAAATAACCAAAGTATTTAATAAAAATATAGCTGTGTCAGGAGTATTTCTGTATCAATAGTGAGGATAAAAAACTGCTTAATTCTGTTTAGTTAAAATACTAAGGTCTATAACAAAATGTTGGTAAAATTATTGAGTCTAATTATCCCGCAGGTGACTGGATTTTCCCACATACTAAAAAGTTGTAGTGCAAATTTACCCTAAGTAACTGATATATTTTCGGCTGTACCATACATGACGAATTGAAAGGAAAAGTTACGCAATTTTAAATCCGTATTTTTTTTATGAATTTGAAATGTTTTTAATGTAAACTAAAGTTACAAAAAAACAAACTCTTCATCACATCCTGCGCAAATGTAGTTTCTCTCTTTGTTTACTTTATTCCTCAATTAAATACTTTATTCCATTTCTCCACTCATAACTCTCGAATCTATTGTTCAAACTTTCCTTACTTCTTTCTCTCCCCTTTTGATCTTCTGCGCTTTGAAGACACCTTCCACGTCGAACAAAGCTTTCTGTCTTTTCGTTCAAAGCAGCATTGTTACAAACTTTTCTCGAGTTTTCTCTTGAATATATTTATTTTATTACTTAATACAAATAACTTTATTTTAAGTTATATCGTGAGTTAAACTTCTTAGCATGAGGTTTTTTCCGGTAGGGTATTTTTTTGCGTCGAACAGCACATACATTAACAATGGCCGTCTCATAAATCGGGAATGCGCCCCTTCAGTAAATTTAAGACTTGTTGGAGCATGAAATTCAATTACGTTTACTTTTAGAAATAAAACTTTCCGCCTGCACTTCTTGGGTTTATTTCGAACAAGTCTTGCATAAAATGGAAAGTTCCAGTCACAATACATTCTAAAATAACAGCTGAGTTTTAGTTTTGTCATTTTTTTTATATTTATCTTTATGCGCTTTTCCTTCGTTTGTTTCGTTTATTAACTTTTTCGTTGCGTTTTGAAATTTTTCTTTATTCATGCTCGTTTGCGCTGATATGGGTGAAGGTTCCTGGTCTGCGTAATTTTTAGATGCAGGATTGTGAAAGTTACTCTAAGTAAATAGATAAAGTTATTGGTATTATGTTCAATGTTTCGTGAGGTTGAAGGTGGTGACGTACGGTTATTTTATGATTTCGTATAAAAATGTTCAATTTGAAACAATTTATATATATTTTAACTTTGTTAAGAAGTACGCAAATACCGTATTTTTTTTGCACTCATAAAACTTTAACTTTTATTTTTTCTTTTCAATATCTTCATGTAGTCTTTTGTCTCGAAGTATATGCGCATTAAAAAATCATTAGCCTCAGCGCTACAGAAAATCTGAAAGTTAAGTACATTTTAAACTATTAGTGGAACCACCAGTAATGTTTTATTTATTTACTTTTCTTTAAACAAATTTTCAAAAAGGTTTTATTTTTAACCAATGATGGGTTTTATTCATTATCAACACTAATTTGCCACCTAATGTGCAAATTTCCAATCCAGGATTGATAAAAAAAAAAGCTGGTTTTTGTTTTAAAAGTCTGGAGGTAGCATTTGGGTATTAACCCATTTATGCCCAAGTTTTTTTTAACATTTTTTTTTCAATTTTTATCTGCTTAAAACTCTTGCTTGGAATGGTTTACATACATTTTTGGCTTAAAATAGTTCGCCGTTGCCATATTTATTAAGTTATTTAACGTCCTGTTTATGGGATATTTTGCATGTATGTGAGCAAAATACGACCTTACTTGACTTTACTTTTGCAAAGTAACATTAAAGAAGGTATCTGTGATCCATTTTAAGCAAATCATTTTAAAATAGATTAATTTTATGAAAAATAGGTTCGCAAAAAAAACTTACTTTCTGTGGCTACCCACGCTGGATCGTTGCGTGACTGATTTGTCTGAAAATAGCTGTCAATAAAAAAACTCTGGTGTCCAAACAGTGGATCTAACTGATTTTCTCAGGAAGAAGGACTTTTAAACTTGTGAAAAACAGCTATAGTAAAATGATATATCCATTACAGGTTTTTGTATGCAATAACTAACAAGCGTCCCGTTTTTAGGCTACTGGGCATAAATGGGTTAACCAAATTTTAAAATATTTGTCACTTAGACAGTGCTATAACAATGAGAAAAAATGGAAATCAGTTTGTAAAGTATCGTGCAAGTATATTCCAGAGATTGTTAATAGAAAAGTCGTGATTATAAACAATTTTGTAAAATCATAGTGCTCAAGACAAACCGGGGTAAAAAGTATTGAACTTTCATCTACCATAATCACTCTATATTATCTTTACTTCGATCGCTATGTGACAAAAAAAAAACGTACTAACGTTGAATTAAAACATATGAAAAATATATTGAAAAAAAAAAAAACGACTCTGATTGTCGATCTCGTATTTAAAATAAACTTCGCGGGTCTGAACACATATAACATTGAAATACATCTGAATTGTTTCTAGGTGACATGGAAAATACACAAAAGTAAAGGTAATCTTTACCAATAAAATTTGTTAGCCGCAAAAGCAGAATCCAGTGATAACATCAAAAATCCTTTTAAAACCTTTTACTAAATTAATTATAAATATTCCATTTGTTAACAAATAGAAACTGTCAACAGATAAGATATGTATAAAATGCTAACTTATGCGAGATAACTTATTGAGATTTGGAGTGATGGTTGTTTTCCTTACAGCAGATGTGCGTTAGCAGCATAAAAAGTTTTACACATTTCCTTTATTTAATAGAAAATATACAAAAGAGGTTTTAGCTTGCTTCTCCCCCCGCCCCTCCTGGATAGGTTTCAAGATAGTTGTCAGTCTTACTATCTGATTAAGAAGTTCGTCCATTGTTATAGTAATGGGTTCACTTCTTCTAACACTAAATATGATTTTTCAGCTAAAATTCGCCAATTTAGTAACCTATTTTGTTCCAAAGCCCCCTGTGTGACAATTTTTCTATAAATGAAAGAATTCTGTAAAATTGGTTTCATTGGTAGTAAAGACTTAACACAAGAAAAACAGGAGTGACAATTCAGACTCGCTTATCTACAGATATGAATTGCCTGACCACCGTAGTGACGTTGTGTGGGTTGCCTGCTTTTACACAATAAGTATTTAATATAATCAATTGAACATTATTGCGAAATTGAACATTCAACTTTCTTTGTAAAAAGAAAAATAGTGTAAATGCAGTGGTGTGCCAGGCAATGATGGCCGGATCGGTACGGCGTCGAACTCCTAAATGGGGTCCCGGGCTCGATCCAAGCCGGTCAAACATCCACCATATTGACTAATAAGGGCTGGGGCACGTTTAGAAATGGGTTGTGGTCACTAAGTCCAAGTGAATCATTACCTCTGGGGGTAGTGGAAAAGGGTTTTGTTCAGCTCCTGTTAAAAAAAAAAATAATAATAATAAGAGTCCTATTAAACCACGTGTTGTGGTAGGTACGGAGGACTCTAGATTGAAATGAAATGAAATGCTGGGGCGTCCTGGAGTAAAATTTTTGGGAGGGCGGAGATTCTAAATGAGCCGAGTGAAACTCCAAATTTTTGCTGAATATGCATGCATACATTCGTCCACTTTATGAAAATGGACATTCGGGTACTTTAAAATTGCAATCTTGAAATTGTGTCTCCAAATATATTAAATAAAGACATTTTTTTTTTTTTTTTTGAGGTCAAAATCGGAGTGGGTGTCCGATATTCCAAAAAACGTTTTTGCACAAAGAAAGTAAATGTTATTGCATTAATTCTGCTAATTCTTACTGGTTACAGAAATGTTTGCTCGAAATTGAAAAGTAATACACCCAAATTTATTTTCTGCATTATCTATCACCAGAAAAAGATAATTTGGCGTTTGATGTGCAATTTCAGAACTGTAACAACTACTGCTCTAATGTACATTGCTTCAATTGCTCCTAATAAAATGCTAGAAAAATACATGCGAACTTAAGCAAATAGAGATAATATTAGACCCAAAAGATCCAGTATCCTCAATTTTTACGGCGGTCATGTATTGTTGAAAATGCCTTGAATATGTCCATCAAAAAAGATGGTAATCAAGAGGGGTAGGGTCATCCTAACATCATAAAAAATCTGGAGGGGGAAAATGTGTAAAAATCTTTTTTTAAATGCATTTTTATACGTTGCTTTTGACTTGACACGTGTGCTGGAAATTCTAATCATACAGACCTTGATCTATCGGTCTATCTTCCTACATTTTCTTGTCATACGAACTTTTTTATCCCCGAATAATTCCCGGATTCTGAGTAGATGCTTGAAGCTTCGTTCGTCTAAAATGAAACGGGTACTTTGAGCATGCATTGCTTGAACATTTAGATCGGGTAAAAAGGTTTCGCAATGCAAAATGCCTCCCGAAGAGCTTTTTTTTCTTTATAGCAAAATAGGAAAATTCGCTTTGAATCTGTTCGTTTACATCTTCATTTGAGTATATCATTTTTTGGATTTTTCTGTGGCAATTTTCTGCAGTTTTGTGTAAAACTTATGCTCTTCAAATGAAACAGTACGCAAATTTCGTTTAAACCAGTTTTATATTTTTAATAAGAACAGCAAACAACTTCGTTTGAATAATCGTTTTCATTTCTTGTATAAAAAATTTATTTAGTGTTTTAATTTTTTTCTCAAATAGTTCTTTATCTAAAAGTTATCATTTTTATCAACGAAGTTGAAGATAACTTTCTTAAGACATATTTCTTATAATTCAGCTTGACGCCAAATTTATTTTTACCGTATTTTTAAGTCAAACTTTTTTCTTGGGTAGTTTCTCACTAAAAAATATTAAAACACAAAGCAAAAATTCATTTTTTAACACGAATGCCCCATACAGAGTGTTAATAGGGTGTTTTGTGATTTTTATGGACACTACTTTCCATAAATTTAAAACCTGCAAGCGAAACAAAAATTTAAGTGGATGTTTAGTGATAATCCGGTCATTACTACTATTAAAATCTGTCCGCGTCTGTCTGTCTGTCTGTCTATCTGTCTGTCTGTCTGTCTGTCTGTCTGTCCGTCTGAAGCTTGAACTCCTCAAAAACCGCTGAGCGTAGAGAATCAAACATAATACCATTCGATTCGAAAATTTCTAAGGAAGACAATAAGACCAACCGCGTAATTGTACGACGTTAATTAGCTGAGATATTAATTAAAACGTTAATTAAATTCTTTGCACTTTTAAAATTCCAAGACATTTATTTCTTTCCGTTGCCATTTTAAATTAAAGCGTTAATTAAATTATTGAACTATTTAAAATTCCAAAACTTTTGTTTCTTTCCGTACCTATTTTAAATTAAAGCGTTAATTAAATGGTTGAACTATTTAAAATTCCAAGACATTTATTTCTTTCCGTTGCCATTTTAAATTAAAGCGTTAATTAAAGTATTGAACTATTTAAAATTCCAAAAATTTTGTTTCGTTCTGTACCTATTTTAAATTAAAGCGTTAATTAAATGGTTGAACTATTTAAAATTCCAAGACTTTTATTTCTTACCGTTGCCATTTTGAATTAAAACGTTAATTAAATTATTGAACTATTTAAAATTCCAAGATATTTTTTTCTTGCCGTTGCCATTTTGAATTAAAACGTTAATTAAATTATTGAACTATTTAAAATTCTAAGGCAGGGATTCAAGTGAAACAGCACTGCGATCGCTTCGAATTGCAATAGCTACTGGAAATGAATTACATTATCATCAACTTAACTTGGCATGACGTCACTACGGGGGGAGCCAATAAGAGCTCACAAGCACTCAGCGATCTCCTCTTATTCGCCAAGTAGGCTGTGACGTTTTATCTAGCTCGTTTTTCATAGGCAAACGTCACGCTGACGTCACGATGTTTTTATCAAGAAACGTTCTGATGTAATTCATTTCCAGTAGCGATTGTAATTTGCGATCGCCTGTTTCACTTGAATCCCTGCCTAAGACATTATCTCTTACCGTTGCCATTTTGAATAAAAACGTTAATTAACTTATTGAACTATTTAAAATTCCAAAATATTTATTTCTTTCCGTTGCGGTTTTAAATTAAAACGTTAATTAAATTGAACTTTTTAAAATGAAAGAATGTTATTTTTTTCCATTGTCATGTTGAATACGTGTTATAACAAAGTTCTAACAATTGTTTTTATTCTAATTATTAATGACATATTTTTTCTCTGGTACCATTTTGAAAATGTGTTTATAAATAAAATTGCAATTGCTGTTTTTAGAAGGGACTTTTTTTGGCTGCGATCCAAATATTAAAAGAACTTTCTCGTTTAGAGTTTTGCAATTAATTTTACAGGAAGGAAGCGGTTTGGAAATAATTCTTTTTGGTAAGGAATTTTATATGTTATTTAGGGAGAGTGCTAAGTATGCGCTACTTGACATCGTCTTTCTTTTTGAGGAAGCATGAGCAAATAAACGCGATTGATTCTTTGATGCAGGAAAGCTTTTTAGCGAGTCGCTTTAGCGGGGAGTAGTTTGTTTAACTTTTCCTTGGTGTTTTAAAGGCGAGCCGCCTTGGCGGCGAGTAGTTTATCGAAACTTTCCTCGCTACTGTAAAGCCGAGCCGCCTTGACGGCGAGTAAACTATTTAAACTTTTCTCATTACTTTGAAGGCGAGCCGCCTTGGCGGCGAGTAGTTTTCTCAAACTGTTTTCACTACATTACAGCCCGTGCAACGCCGGGCCACGCAGCTAGTAGTAATTAAACTCGGTTGTCTTTTTTTAGGAATTAAACTCTTTTATTTTAACTATCATTGCAAACTTTAAATTTATGAATTTTTGTTATTGTGTTAATAAGCGTAATTTTTGTTTCATTACTTTCAAAATCTAAAGTTTATTATATTCTCACTTGAGAACGTAAACTGTATTTTTATTACTTCGGAACTAAACTATGTTATCGGCTTTATAACAGAGAAACGTAGTTATTACTTAGAACTATAAATATAAAGTTTAGGTGCATAAAACTATTTCAGTTGAAGCTGAAATCTGTCGCTTATTTTTATTACTATATTTTGTTATTTTTAGGAATTATATTTTGCTATTTAAGCTTTTTAAAAAATAAATATTACTTGCTTACATGATTTGTGCTATTTTCCTTTAAAAAAATAAATAAATAAAATGTAAATTATTTCATTTGCGCGGAGTATTTTTCCGAATCTTTAAGATGAATTTTGTCATTTTTTACACTAGGTAACAATTCACTTTTGTTTAGTTCATGTTCCATCTATTCCAAATTAGTGGCGGATTCAACTCTATTGCGCTCGACTCAAATAAATTCGATCCTCCAATAAGCGCAGCTAGAAATTTCATTTGCCGCACTCAGAAGGAAATTTCTCTCCACATTAATGGTAGATAGAATTCAATCAAATGGAACACAGTTGAGTTGAATATGCATCTTGGTTGCTACAATGGAATACTTTTGTACTGATTACTGATGATATTCGTTTTGTTACATTGCTTCACATTTTTTAGAGCTTTCAATGTGCTATGATATAATCAACAACATTTATTTACCAAGCTAAGAGATACTGTCTTATCTTCTTAGGTAAAATCTTCCGCGCCAGGTCTTCACTGATCTCACTAACATAGGGATGTTATTTAAGATAACAATAAGGGGAAGAATAATACGAAGCATTTTAAGCCGTATCAAACGACATGGAACGATGCTAATTTCAAATACATAATTTAGTTAAATATGTCAAAAGGATATAGCAAATGCAAGTTTTAAATTGAAAACTTCGAAAAATTATCACCCACAACTAGGGATGCACCGATAAGCAAATTGGCCGATTACCGATTGCCGAATAATCGGCTTTTGATAATCGGCCGATTAATCGGCTAAGCCGATTAGTGATAAGGATGATTGTTTTTCTATTACGAAGTTTACCATCAGTTTTTTCTCTCTTATACAACTCCAAGTTTAGAAATAGTTAGTAATTTATTTCTGTTGAAAGATTTTTTTTATTTTCCTAGTTTTCACAAAATAGTTTCAATATTTTATCAAATTTCTTAGAACCAATTTTGATGTTATTGTCAATAATATTATTAATACATTGTTAGTTAGGTTAATTGTACATAAAAATTCAAAAAACAGGGGGAGGGGGAGTCGGTGGTGAGCACTCCAATTTAGGTGTACTTTTAATTCATGTTTTTTTTATAATTAGTAGCAATTTAATTCAATACTGTTATCCTTTCAAAATTAGGGGTTATCTAAAAGCACTGTGCTAAGGAGAAAACTATCGCCACATGAAAAATGTTGCAACATTGTCTATGTATATTTTTTCAAAGTAGGAGAATTAATTACAAAAAGAACTTTATATCAACTGTGAGAATTATTATTACTGTTAATAAAATTGTTCATTATAGTTTCTTAGAAAAGGTATACTTTAAAGAATAGTCTTTGAAAAATATTTTTTCGGCCGATTAATCGGCCCGATTTTACAGATTATTAATCATCGGTAAAGTGGCCGATTATGGCCGATTAATCGGTACTGCCGATTAATCGGTGCATCCCTACCCACAACCTATCTACCCTTTTTTAAGTGAAACTGTTCGTGTGTGCTAGCGCGGTATAAAAGGACGGACAGTAGTTTCATGCAATTACTGATGGAAGAGTTCCTACAAAATGGGACTAAAAGGGAGCGAACTCTACTGTAATTCTAATTTGGCACGGATTTAAGGAAAGAATGCTCGGTACTGAATTTTGTTAACTGATAGCATAGCACCCTGAAATCTCTCTGAAAAAAAAAGGAGACGAAATAAATCATCAGTTTCAATATTTCGTACAGTAGGAGCCGCTCATACGAATCAAGTTAGTCCTGAGCGGTTTTGATTTATTAAAGCGGCAGATTCAATTGGCCACTGGTTCAATTAACGGTTTTCACTGTACAAAATTATTCAAACGTAATTTAACATGAAACAACTAATTGGCACAAAATTTTTCAACTAAATTTAGCAACGAATTTCAGACGGCGGGAGTAATTATAACTATAGAAGACGTTGCCATCAGAAGTTTCCAGCAATTCCATCATTCCACGTCGAACGATAAATCTCCCGCGTCTTCAGGGAATTCCTGCACTCACGTGATCGGGAAACACGCTCCGGCTGTCTGTGCCCTTGTTTATGACACGCCGACAATGATTCGGTTGAGAGGATCATTTCGAGGGACGTCTTCATCACCAGAGGGGGGAGAGGGGGGCGTCGAAGTTCGGACAGCGTGGGATGATGGACGATATGTGCTCTCTGCTGTCAATTGAATGGAAACGCGAAAGTTCGGATTACTCTGGGATGAAGCAATCGTCTGTCTTCTAGCTTCCTCTTGTCCATGATCCCAAAGTGTGTTCCGCTGAACAGCAGATTTAAGTGTCCCCCCCCCCAAAAAAAAACAATAGCGAAATTTTCGAATTTTGAATTATATTTTACATGATAGAACAACATACATGTGTATGTGTGAACTTTATGGGGGGGGGGGAATTGCAATACGACAAGTAGTTTTTTCTTTTCCTTTCTTTTTTAAAATATATTTTAAAGTTCAAACAACGGTGACATTATATTTCTCACGACCGCAAGTGTCGATGGAGCAAGAAGCTTTGAACATCGGTCATAACGGAAACGAGTTTTTCCGCGCTTTCACAACGTTATTCTTCAGGTCTGCCTGTAATTGGTGAAAGTCACCAAGTAATATCTTTCTAAAAATTTGAATGTGGTTTTCATCGCAAAAAGTTTAAAACAATCATTGCTGACACCCTTTGCAGGTTATTGGATTGCCCTTTGACGAATCCGATCTCCATAGCAAGGCTTCACTAGATAGCTTCTTATACAAGCTGTTTCATTATTCAAAACATCAATGGTAAAGATTTACCCGCTAGAGAGCGCTGAACAAGGACCACCCAAATGTTTGTTTACATTTATTAGCATATTGTTTCTGCTGTAAAAAGTGATGTTTATCCTATCCTTAAAGGTTTTAAAATATTGATATAGTTAACTGAAGTGGAGTACAGAGTGAATTGATGCCGAAGGCCTTATTAGTACTGCTTTTTAGGGGAAATAAATTCCCTTTTCAGGTAAAGTCACAACTCATGATTTAGTCATACGACATTCATTCATCTGTTTACTTTCTTCGAATTAGCAACATATAGCAATGGCGTTCAATTTTGACATCTCTGCATTAATAAAATATACGCTTAAATTCGGAGCCGATAAATAAAAAATGTAGCAATGAAATAATATTGTTCTATTTACTATTTTGTTTCATTATTGCTGCTCACACGATCTTAATTGCGACGTAAAAGCTCAGATGTTCATTTTGACAGCGTTGATGCATCAGAGCGATAAATGGCGAATCTATTCGTCGAGACATTTCATTTTGATGCCCCAGAATGAATGTACTGCAATAAAGCGATTGGTGTTCAACGGAGAGACGATTGACAACAAAACATACTTATTTTTTTAGTAACAACGAAATGAGCATAGATAATCGCTTGGTACAAAAGAGCAATATAAGTACGAAAAAAATAAACAAAACTACAATATTGTGACGACCAACTGTATAATGGCGAACAGGGGACTGAATTTTAAAAAGTTCTATGGCAACCCGTTGGTAGTATTGGTTCGCTTAGCGAATAGATTCGCCATTTATTGCTCTGCGGTGCCAGTGTCGTTTCATAGTTAATTAATAATTAGAATCAATTAAAATGAAAAATAATTCGCTAACTACTTAAAACAAGCCATTAAAATGTAGAATAAACCAACAAATTGAACGAGCTATTAAATAACGTTAAAATATAGTAAAATAGAATTGAATGCCAAATTGTAAAATTGTCGCCAACAAATTAACTTTTAATTTTGTCTTTTATTATCTGATTTGTATATAATGTTAGTTACGATAAAATTCGATAGATGTCGCTGGACAAGGACCACAGTTTTTATCCCAAGGATTTTGATCAAATGAAACAGCCTGTATAAAACGCTATCTAGTGAAGCCTTGTCCATAGTGAATTAATAGACTGAAACTATTTGATAACGGAAAGAGAAAAAAAAACTACACAGTAGAAAGATAGCATAACTGCAATACAATTGTCTACTTATATTAAAAACTGAGTATCTTTCTAACTATCTTTCTTTCTAACTATCTTTCTTTCTTTCTTTCTTGCTTAGCGATTAAGCCTAATAAATGATTAAATATGAAATCCATTCTTGCAAACCGTCGTTGCTATGAAACAGTAATAACAATGATAATGAGAATTTTGAATGAAGGCTTAACTAAATCAAACACGAAACTCATAAGCGGGCCACTTACGTAGTATTTTTATCGTTAGCTACTTGTAATATTTTGAAACATTCATTTGTTAAAAAGCTATTTACTTACATTAAGGCAGGGATTCAAGTGAAACAGGATATCGCAAATTACAATCGCGACTGGAAATGAATTACATTAGAACGTTTCTTGATAAAAACATCGTGACGTTTGCCTAAGAAAAGCGAGCTAGATAAAACGTCACAGCCTACTTGGCGAATAAGAGGAGATCGCTGAGTGATTGTGAGCTCTTATTGGCTCCACCCGTAGTGACGTCATGCCAATTTAAGTTGATGATAATGTAATTCACTTCCAGTAGCGATTGCAATTCGAAGCGATCGCAGTGCTGTTTCACTTGAATCCCTGCCTAAAAACTGAGTATCTATGTCTGCTTCTGTCCCTTGAGCGAGCAGAACTTACTGAAACTTTCCTCGCCATTTTGAAGGCGCGAAGCATCTCAATAATTAGAACGATTTTTTTTGATGCAGGAAAAAAGTGAAGGCGTGAAGCGCGTGTTAGCGAGCCACCTTGGCGGCGAGTATTTTTTTTTTTAAACATTCTTTACTACTTTAAAGGCGCGAAGCGCCCGTGCAACGCCGGGCCACGCAGCTAGCTGCTTGGGCATTAGTGTACCACGTACGTAGTATGTCTTAAAATCTTATGAAAATTGAATTATATCAAATAATATCACATCAGAATGAGGTAAAAGTTGGGTGGTGGGGGGACTTCATGCATCAACATGCCGGCTAATCTAGCTGCCCTGGCAGCTAGTTTTGTGTTAAAAGCTGAAAAGGCAGCCATATGACGTCCCTGGTTTAGTTTCGCAAGGCGCGTTTTTTTTTTTAAATTCATTACAAATCGATAGTAATGTTTTAATCTTCGGCGATGGTGAATTTCTGTGTTTGGTAAGTCTCTTAACAATATCGAGTAGTCAAAGTAGGAACATTGAAAAGATTAATTCTTCCCTATTATAATAGCGAATGATTAGCATTTAACTTCCAGATCGTTAACGTTTTGTCATTTACACTGTAAAAAATGAATGTCGCTTTTACGGTATAATAAAGCTAATTTTGTAGTAAATAAATGTAAAAATTGCTAATTTTACAATAATAAACTGTAAAATAATTAATAGTTGAATACCGTGCATTTTACAGTTTTAAACTGAAACCTCTGCTGCCAGTATTATACTATTGTTTTTACAGTATAATACAGCTAAATTTTACTGCGATAAACAAAAATTGCTGACTTTACAGTAAGAAACTGTAAAATTGTTAGTTTTGCAAATTATTACTGCGCATTTTAGTTTTAAATTGGAACCTTGGCTGCCAGTATTATACCGTAAAAACAACAGTTAACTTTTTGCGGTGTAGTCACAAGAATGGGGTAAGAATGGGGTTTCTTTGAAGCATAAATGTAAAGCACTGAGACTTCTGTGACCTAAGAAGTTTGGAAACCGCTCCTTTGTATTCCTGATATATCTGCAATATGAGAAAGTAAAATCCTGTAAATTAGTTGAGAGTTCATGTGCCGGTAGGGGAGAGTTATCCAAGCTCCGTCATATTTTAGCTTCCTGAAACAAAATTTTGAGAAGGTATTGGGATATTTATTTCACTAACATTCTGTAAAAGGCCCGACACCTTCTTTTAAATAAAAGAATAGATTAAATGGTGTCTGAAAAAACATACCTTGATTCGAAAAGTAGTTTAAAATTAATATTGACCTGCACCCCCCTCCCCTTTAACCTTCCCCCAAATGAAAAGAGCATCTCCGGAATATCTGACTGCAACAGATCCTGTATTGTGACATTCAATCTTCCCAGGTTAACTTTTTTTCAGAGAAAACTCTGTTTTTTTTTATTTTCTCATTTTAAAAATGTATCACTATAAAATATTAGAAACTTTATTATAGCATTTAGAGACATTATATAATGTGTAATAATGTTTTACAATGAGTGGAGCTTAAAATCAAAAGCGATCCTTCTCAACTATCACTAAAATAAATGGTTTGCTCAAAATTTATTCAGAAATTGTGCTAAGCATTTTTGACTCCAAGCAAAATTCATTCGTTTGAAGAAATATAAAATTAAATTATTTGTATCTTTGTAAAGTAATTGTGAAAATGAATTATTTTAAATATCCAAAAGTTAATATAAATGAAGGTAACTTAGATAAAATATATTTTTCCAAAACCGAATTATCTTAAAGATCCAAGAGAGAAATGACAAGAAACGTATTTATACAGTTTTAAGCATTTAACTATTTTTTAATGCTAGTGATATTAAAAACTAACCTCTAACTATGAACAAAAACTATCGCTAATAAGTTGTTTAAGTCTAAAAAATTTTGCGCGTAATCCACTCTAAGTTATTTAAAATAAAACTGCATTTTGTGATTCATATCCTATTTTCTCTCAGCAACAGTTCACTTGTATAAAATACATATATGAAACGAAACACAGTAAAGAAAAAAAAAGAAAATACAGGGTTGATTATGATTTAAAAAGATATAGAAATATTAAAAAACTTAGTGTGTAAAGTATTTGGAAAATCTTTCCAACTCATTTATGAAACGAGCTAAATTCTTCAGCCCGGGCTCATTTAAACGTTTTGTGGTATGAAATGCTCTTTCCTTCAGCTTAAATGGCCGAGGCCATTTCATGCTCTAAGAAAATTGTGATGCTCTTAGCCACCTATGTTTCAAACTTAACAACACAATGTTTTTTCTGTCTCCGAATTGGTCGTAAAAGAAATTTATAAAAGTTGAGAAAACAGCGGAAACGCATTTTGTGTTATTATTTATTCTCTTGTTAAAAATAAAAGAAATACTGTATTGCTAAAAAATTTCTCACTTAATTTCAACCTAAATTTCTTTTATACCTCCGATAGTACATATGTACCTTTGTACGTATAAAGGCACGTACAAACGTATAGGCAACCGATCTATTCGTGATGACTTTCCTTGAGTAATTTTAGGTTTAACGATGTTGCCGTGATGTCTGGGTACATGAACAATCCAAAACCGGACAGCTGTAGAATGTTGAAGTTTCGTTTGTGAAATCTGTATATTTAGTTTCTCTCTTTTTGGTTCGGTCGGATTTAACACAAAGGATGCTTATTTCTTTTTATTATTTAACTTAATTTTATGTATTTTATTTTATTTTTTGTCTGAAAGAAATGTTAACTTCACGTTGTTTTTTTCACAACCTAAACTGAATTATTTTCATTATACCCCCTTTAGTGTTCACTTTTCAATATATCGCTTTCAATATATTGCGACAGAATTCATTCCAATTAGATGCAGATTCCAGTGTCAATTTGGTTTTCATTTGGCTAGGTTTCCACTGAGCCAATGTTAAACAGTAATTATATCTCTACTAAAAACCTGTATAAAAACTCTTTTCAGCTCCTTTTTCAATGATCTAGGTACTAAGAAGTAAATACATTCTGCACAACAAATTAAGAATAAAAGTTCAAGAACATATTTGAGAAAAGCAAGGCAAAAATACAGACGCGTGTAGCGGAATTTCAAATAACCTTATTTCATTATAGGAATACGTGAACTTTTGATTTTTATATCATTTGACCATGTATAATTGTATTAAAACATACTAAATTTTCTTTCTTGCACAGCAGACTACTTTTATACCATTTTTAAGGAAAGTTTTTCTAAAAAAACAATTATCGAGAGATTAAGTTCAGTATTTACTAGCAGAATTTTTATTTTGTCATTTTTGAGATTAATACGACCAGCTAAGTTGATAATATTAGTAGCAATTACAAAAGAAGTGAAGTTTAAGAATTACTAGTTACGTCTTGTTGGACTTTGCGAAAATTCCCATGAAAAGCATTAACCTTTAATATTCAGCCCTTATTGACGAGCACTAGTAGCAGAATATTATTTTTGATAACGCCGGAATTTAAGTCGTTTTTCTTGCAAGTTTTTGTCATTTCACGTTTTAATAAACCCGTAAAATTTTTTAAACTAATTTGTAGTTAATATTTTCTTTTTCTTTCTATATGTAACTCAAAATATCTGAAAATAAACAGGTTGAAACGGCATTCGAACACGCACCTAGCAAATCACATTGTTTAGAAATTTTGCGAAATATCACGCGCGCACTTAGCACCATTGTTTCACAAAGAATAAAAGAATCCCTTAAAATGCATCGCTATGAATGAGATCTGTATTAAGTGTCTTTCAAAAGGGAAGAATTTGAAAGAGCAATTTGCTCTTTAAAAGTTTTTTTTTTTTTTCCCTGAAGAGTGTTTTGAAAAGGATTTCCGAAAAACTCTTTTAAAAGGAATTTTATTTTGCTATGATCTGATGAGAGTTTTAAGTGTTCTCAAGTTCAAAAACTGCAAAATGGTAAGCCACATAAAAATGAAGAACGGAGGTTCAGTTCAGTGAAAGATGTGAGTGGTCGGTGTTCTAAGTGGAAAAAGGCTAGATTAGAAACTGAAAGACTTAATGTTTGGCCCTACCACTAAAAAATATTTTATGATACCTGTTGCAATTAAATAGGATTTGCGATTTAATCGTCGGAAGTAATGTTGTTCGATATTTTGTATGTAACTAAGAGTACGCTGAATGTGAGTTCATAAAGCTATCATTTTAAAGCAACGCTTTGTAACTAAAATGATGAATACTTGTTTCAAATGACACATTTTATTTTTATCATGGAACGAAGGGTATATGTTGAGAAAAAAGTAAATTTTCCAGAAAACATCGAGTGGATGCGTAGGTTTTTGGCATTGTCCTCGTATTCCTTTGGGCCTGGGCTCTGGACCCGCTGTTTAAGTATTCAGTAGGTTGACTTTGTCAATGTAGAAAATTCTCAGTGCCCAGGTTGGATGATTTTGCGGTATGTGAAAGACCTGGAGTGAAATAAACATGTTTCCTGAAAAATTGATATAGTTAGTCTCAAGTGTCAATGGTCTTATTTGATAAAATGTTTTTCTTTTCTCTCTAAATACAGAGCAAAATTTTCTATTTCTTTAAAGTTCATCGTGGTTAAGGGCGATTCTCTGTAAACTCGTCATTCTTCACTCGAAATCATGGTTCTCATGGTTTTTTGAAATGTTCGTATAATTATAATACTATTGCTCAGAAAATGAATCTATTACTTTGGTTTGAAAGAGGGCCAATTGAAGTTTATGTTTTTCTGATAAATCATGATAGGGGGTTACTCCCCTGCCTAGTATAACTAGGCAGGGTACTGTGCTAGGTAGCTGTATTTTTGCCCTTTGTAGCGTAATATCTGCAAAACTATTGGAACATAATTAGTTTCAAGACTACCTATAAATTTAGGCAGAAATCGTGGACATAATAACTAATATGTTTCATATTTAAACTAATTGCCATTAATAAAATCACTTCCCAGAGGACTGTTTTCGCAACGATCACGATGCATAATTTCAGCACAAATGTGGCTCTCGAACTAAACAAAGTGGCGTTTCAACACCGTTCACGGCGATTTCGTCAAATTCACACTGATTACTTTAAACTTCATGCCAAAAAGAATTTGCAAAAGTTATAGATTTTTTGTATTACAGCTTTGAATTTGTTGCAGGGGACTGTTCGAAAAAACTCTGGACAGAATTTACTTGACAATTTTAAGTTTTAGAAATACGTAATTATACTTTATTTCATAAGAAAAATATAGCTTCATTATTCTATTTTTAGATATTAATTGCCAAATTTATGTAGTGTTAATAGGTTTTTTGAAATACTATCTTTAACAGTTAAACTATGGGATTCGGACAGTCAGGGGACTGTGTTTTTGGTGCTTAGATAATTTCTAGAAAAAAAAATTAAATTGTTATCGCTCCAAATACAATTGGCCCACAAAGTATTAATGCTTTTCTTGTATTAAGAGCGATAATTACTTAATTACACTTTATTATTTTTAAAATACTTGGTCCGGACAGCCAATTACCAGTTTACAGAGAATCGCCCTTAAATTAAGGGTCGAGTTCAAGACACACAATCATTTCAGTTAAGTATATTCTTCTTGCGATTTCTTTTTGCTGTATAACTTAAAAGACAATATTTTATGTAATTACAACCGTAAGGGGAATATTCACAGCATAAATTATTATAAGGCGAAGCTGCCAATTCCCACTTCATGATTTAGTCAAGCCGAAGCTTCGGTGAAATGGCCGAAGCTTCGTTCCATCTAGTTCTTACGTTTTTAAAACAGTGAGATGTAGAGAAAAAAAAATGCATTCTTTAAATTTTAATGCTGATATTATGGATAGTGTTGGGAACAGTATTGCTCAAAAAAATTTCAAGATTGAAATTTAGAAAAAAAGAAAGAAAGAAATCTATTTTACACGATTTTGGATGGTTTTAGAAGAATAAGGGTTCGAGGCATAAACCCCCGTGAATTTTCTCATCACGATTTTTCGATATTGAAGTTTAAAAAACTCGATTTTAGATGACCATTGATGATATAGTGTAAAGAGGAGGAGGGGGGAGGTAAAAATTCCTGGATTAACTCCGAAAATATTTCAGAACTAAAGCTGAAACATTTGTGTTCAACATGTGTAAGTCAGGATCTTTAGTAAAGGATACGTAATAAGAATCAATCGCTTGTCTCTTGAAAAATTACTGGATCTACCCTTGTTGTGAAAAAACCTAATATATATATACATTTTCGTATTTAAATTACACTAATTACAAATATGTCTCGAAAAATTCAGAACTATGAGTGAACAGTTTCTTCGTAATAGCGTCGTAGTTCCGTTCATTAGCTTTGATAACCAAATTATGAGTCTGAAAGGACAATATTATCAGAAGCGGTCTGTCGATAAATCCTCGAGTAAGCTATAATTCCGTTAAATGGGGGCACTTGAAGACAAAAGACTTTTTCGAGATAGGACGCTGGGTTCGATGAAAGTCTTTCTTTCCCGGGTGAGAAATCAGGGAAGCCCTTGCGTAAGCTCCTGATCCTGTTTCTTTGTCCCCATGGCAACAGAGTGGATGTCACTGCGCATTTTGGCCGAGGATAAACACCGAGGACGGGAGTTGTTATCTCGGCGGGGAGGAGGGCGAATTTTATTTATTTTCGGTTTTGACGCGACATCTTTGGGGTGACCTCCGATGGATGTTCCCCGACTGGGAAAGTAGTAGGAAATAAATTGTTATTCGTGGAAAGACGGGACTGAATATGAAATGTGAAGTACAACATTTCATATACAACATTTCAAAGAATTGGTTATTCCATTGCCGAATACTGGTATTTTGTGTTTTGATAGGATTTCTTAAAACTCGTATTTTGTTAGGTAAAATACAGCTGATTTCAATGTTTGCTGCTACACTGTAAAAAATGAATGTTGTTTTTACAGTATAATACCGCTAATTTTATAGTAATAAATTGTTAAAATTGCTAATTTTACAGTAATAAAGTGTAAAATTGCTAACTTTACAGTACTAAACTGTAAAACTGCTAACTTTACAGTACTAAACTGTAAAATTGCTAACTTTACAGTACTAAACTGTAAAATTGCTAACTTTACAGTACTAAACTGTAAAATTGCTAACTTTACAATACTAAACTCTAAAATTGCTAATTTTACAGTAATAAGCTCTGAAGTTGCTAATTTTAGTTTATTACCGTACATTTTACAGTTTTAAAGTGGAACCTCTGCTGCCAGTAGTTATACTGTTGTTTTTACAGTATAATACAGCTAAATTTTACTTCAATAAACCGTAAAATTTCTAACTTAACAGTTAGAAACTAAAACTGCTAGTTTTACGGTTTATAACTGTCAATTTTAGTTTTAAATTACAGTTTTAAATTAGTACCTCGGCTACCGGTATTGTGCTGTAAAAACATCACTTTGGCCGAGGATAAACATCGGGGACGGGAATTGTTATCTCGGCGGGGAGGGGGCGAATTTTATTTATTTTCGGTCTTGACGCCATATCTTTGGGGTGACCTCCGATGGATGTTCCCCGGTTGGGAAAGAAGTGGAAAATAAATAGTCGAATATGAAATGTGAAATGCAACAGAATTGGCTGTTCCAGTACCGAATACTGGTATTTTGTGAACTTTTTTAAATCTCATGTTAAGTCAGCTGCGCCATGTTTAAATTCTTAAAAGAATTCCTTCTTTGTTGATGTCAGCAGTCATAAAGTCTAAACACTGTCTTGTATATTTATTTATTGGGCATTTAACATTTTTAAAAAATGTTCCATATCGATGAACTTTTACAAAATAATCCTTGGTGAATAAGAAAAAAAATCATGTTTTGTCTCATTTTACGTCAACTGTGCTGTTTCAAATTAGCCTTCAATGAATTTATTCTATGTAGAAGGCAGCATTTATAAAAAACAATTTCTAGTATTCCTTTGTAAATTATGAAACTATTCTAAACTCGGCAGAAAAAATCGAGGAGGAAAAAAAATAGGGAAACAAAATGTCTTAGTAAATATAGTAAGTATTTTTATACAAGTAACAAACTGATCTTTTTAGATCAGTTTGTTAGTTACGTCCAAGTTTCGTAGTAAGAGGACTGACACATAAACGGCAGGCACGTATTAATTTCATATCAAATATCTATTTACAGTGTTTTTTTTTTCTTTTCCCTTTTCTTTTCAATTTACTCCTTCAATTAATTTGTTATTTTACTGAAAATTAAGCCACATTTTATGTTTTTAGGATTTTGTTTTTGTGTCATAAGTTTTCCATCTTTCATTAAATATTTTCTTATTTCCTACTTCATCCTTTTGGCAGGAAATCAATTATAAAGCAGATCACTCCTTTTTTCACCTAAGTTTCTGTTTCCAAACAGGAAAAAAAGCATTCCTGCTTGTCGTTATAAGCGTGACAGTTTCGAAAATTTTGTTAAGGATATTTTCAAAAATGTCTTGCGAGCGTCATGATACTTGAATTCCAAAGGATTCAGATACCCCTCTCCACCTCCCCTCCACCATTTAAAAAGAAAAAAGAAATAAACAACTTCAGTGTGGCATTTTTTTGCCCAATTCATAACTAGTTATGAATGGGAAACAATTCTTCAAGCAATGGTGACTGCCATATACTGTGTGGTCACTAGATTGGTAGGGGAAAATGGTGAATGCTCAGTTTTCCTTGAAAAAATGAACTACGCGTTTTCTTAAAAATTGAATGCGCCCAGGGGGTGTAGCGTGAAATGTTTCATGCTAGGGGTTCTCATTGTTTTTCACGGAGACGTACATGCATTAAAATTAAAAATTGAAAATATTTCATATATGCATTCGAAAAATCCGACTTTTTGAAATTGAATAAAAAATATCTTAATTGAAATGAAATCAAAAGTTTAGTAGTTTGATGAATTATAGAAATTATTGTGGAATAATTTGTAACGTAGAATTGCTTATACAACACAAAACGTTGTAAATAATGTAATCAAGTTTTTTCAATTAAAAATTTGCCATTAGTGGTGCACCTATACATATATGAATAAATTTCTGGGAATAAAACGGGCATGATGTTAAATCTCAGCAAAGAGTTAAAAATGCACATGTGTTTCTTTTTATATCTATGCCAAGACAAACTTTTAGCAGTTAAATTTTAGACGACAATAAAAAGTCTTAATTTTAATATTTCTTACGCATTCATTCGAACAATAATTTTTGTAATTTTTCTCTGACTAGAGCTTTGAATAGAGTGCCACTTAATCAGACACAAATACATTCAGGTCCCTAATCAATAGCGTGGGACCATAAAGAGTACCCCTTAAGGAAGGTATTGCTGTTTAACAAAAATAAACGAAAGAAAAGAAAAATAGTTAAATAACAGTATTCTACATTGTGGATTTAAAATTAAAGAGGAGGAAGTAAAAGATATATGAACCGTCAATTATTTTTTTCTGTGAAACTAGAGCAAAGATCAGATCACGCGAAAACATTTATTCATAAGTTTTTCTAAATAACGCTTGATAGCTGCACTGTCTGAGCTAGCAATAACTTTCACTGCCACAAAACATTTTGGTGTTGCTTTTATATCATCTGCTTCAGTTTATCTCAACTTTTTATTTTCATCACTTGCATCCATTTCCCTCTAGGTGCCTGATTTTATTGTTCTTGCATTTATAGTGTGCAAAGTAACAAGTTAGTTTATTCTCATTGGTTATTCAAGTACTAACTGACGTCACAACTCTTAGAACTGCCGTAAAGATATACCCAGACAGAAGAGCCTTTTAGAAGCGAGATATATACGTTCAGGTTAAGGATAATAGATGAGTTAAGGATAATATATTAGCCTTAGAGATACCTGCATTCTGCGAAATAAAGTATTTCCAGCAACAAAATTCGACGAGCACCTCTAGGTATATTTTTGTCCTTGTTTCAGTTTTATCGAACTCTAGTTAGGTTCTAAGAAGCTCTTTTGAAAAAAGACATCACAGTATATTATATATACTACAGTTGTTCATTTAACGTACTTATTTATCTATTTTCGTTTTTCTCTACTAAGATATATTTATTATTCATTATTATTTTCATATTCTGCTTTTGATTGGATCGAGTATTGTTATTTTAAAAGTGAGAGTAAATAAAGGACGCTATACCGTCTGATTTTCTTAGGTAAAACTTTCCGCGTATTTGCGCATGCGTCAGGTCTTCTCTAATCTTACCAAAATAGGGGTGATAAGTAAGATAACAAAAAGGAGAAGAATAATAAGAAGTATTTTGAGTCGTATCAAACGACATAGAACGATGCTAATTTCAAATACATAGTTTAGTTGAATGTGTCAGAAAGATAGCAAAAATGCAAGTTTTAAATTGAAAACTTTGGAAAGTTCTCACTCACAACTAATCACCCCTTTTCTAAGTGGAATGGTTCCCTCGTGATAAGCGCAGTTTTCAAGGACGGACAATAAATGCCCTAATTTGCCAACTATGTCTAAACCATATTAAAGTTCAAAACTTCTTGTCTTTTGCACAAGCATGAAAATTTATTTCCCATTTTTCTTTTATCGTGAATAAAAATGCGATGCATTTTTTTCGAGCCAAAATTTCAAAATATTTTTTGCTGTTTAAAAATATATGAGCAATTTCTCATTGAAGGCATTTCTTACACTTAAAATATTACTTTAAACTCGGAAGTATTTCCTAGACATATGTGCCGTTATTGAAAATCGGGAACTCATTATTCGAAAGTATCACCTGACATACAAAAATATATTCCAGTAGTTGAAAAGTATAATCTTAAACTCGAGCTCATTTTTCGACGCCTGAAAATTTCATTTGATATTCTTCTTCCAATTTGATTAAAAACATAATTTTAAATTAAAAAAAAAATTCTTACGTCTTTAAATATTATGAAAAATTTGAAATAATTATGTGACTGCTGAAAATGAATTTTAAACCTAAAAATCTGAAAAAAAAAGAACTTCGATCGGCAATTAATTAATTCATTTATTATTTCATTTATGATCATTCATTCATTTATTGTTTCATTACTCGAAGAAAGCTGTTTTTCAGTATCAAATATAAAAAGATTTAATTGGAAAACCTTTTATTTATCATTTTTTAACGAGTATGGGGCAAAGTGAGGATTTAATACTCTAATTGGAAGTTATAAATCTGCTGCCAAAATATAAAAAATAAAGATTCAATGGAAGTTTAAATAACATACACTACTCTGTTTGTGTAAGAAGAAATTTCTAATTCTCCTCTTTTAGAAATATCATTCATTTTGATTCATGTAATTCCATAGTCCCCTACTAAATTAAAATAGTTGGGACTGCTAGCTACTCTAAAAGCAACATTTTAAATAATAAGTAAACTAAAATTGTTATTTACATTTAATTCAAATTGTTGCAATCAATATAAAAGCTTAGCAAGTTGGCTGCCCAACTATGAGAACTCATAGCCGCCAGAATCGACTTTAAGTTAGCTCGTAGGTGAAAGAGTTACCATTTTCATACAGATTTGAATTTATGTATAGTACACTGATATCATAATATGGATATTTAGATTAGACATTTTTGGTTTCTGAAGGGGTATCAGAAACTCAAAACTGGCTGACGGATACACTGGTTTTAGCTCAGTCCATATGCTGCGAATTTTTCGTAGCTTGGCATTCAACGTGCTATACTAGGTTACTTTGAAATAGGTGTATCAAGTGTAGAAATTGTTCGTCGTCTCTATGAAAAACGTACGAAAAAAAACAGCTCCACTCTTTTTTTATGCACTGCTGTTGAGGTTTCATTTATTTTATGTTCATCGAATTAGGCTTTTATTTATATCCTCATGTCTCAGTTATTTCTCAACGTTTTCTAACAAATCTAGTCTTAGATCAATGCAGCAAAAATTTCTAAGAAAATGTCGTGCTTTATTAACGTTGATTTTTCAACAGAATAATAGTTTACGCACAAAGCAATGGTAACCGTTTGCATTTAATCATTGTCGCAAAAGCTAAGCAGGGAAAAAGTCCATATCGTCGTAACTATGACAATCATCAGGGGAAAAGTGCGGAGAGTGAGAAATTTTACTTTGAGCAGCCAGCTCTCGTTACACAATTAATGTTAATAATTATTCATTAATATTACAATTAATAAATTACAATTAATATTACAATTAATGGTATAATTAAGTTCAAACTATACTAGACAGCAACTTAACTTGACACTGAACGTCACTACGGGCGGAGCCAATAAGAGCTCACAAGCAGTAAGCGGTCTCCTCTAATTCGCCAAGTAGGCTGTGACGTTTTATTTAGCTCGTTTTTCATAGGCTAACGTCACGCTGACGTCACGATGTTTTTGTCAAGAAACGCTGCAGTGTAGTTTAGCAATATCACCTGAAATAACGGTAGAAATGTATCATACAGGGGATCGACTGTTAAGGACCGACTACAAATCTATATTATGTTTAAATGAACAAGTCCTGTCAAAAAATGTCATTAAATTCAAAACCTATTTTTAAATGTAAAATATACTTGTTTTGTGTGCAATCAAAAATTTTTTTAGCTTAATTTAATCTTATGAAGAGCTGGTACATTTTAATACATAAAATATGTCTGTAAGAATGTTATTGCGAACTGTTTTGACATTTATCACTTATGACCTTACTAACCTAGTACAAAGTAAATCATAACTTTTTTAGAACTCTGTTAAAGAAGAGCTGTCCCTGTGTCTACATTATCAGTTCGGAAAGGGAAAAAGAAAACATAAAAACTTTCACCCATGCTGTCGAAATTCATTTATCTTGAATTACATGGTGCTTTGATTTAGAAGCATGTTTCCCCGGGCAGAAATGAACCCATACATCAGTACTAGAGCAAAAAAAAAGAAAAAAATGGCGCACAAAGTGGAAACAAAGACAGAGCAGATGAAAGATGAGTTGAGTAGTTTATCATTGTGTCTTCTCTCTGGGAAGAATTCGATCAAAAAACTGAAATAGCATTAGGATGTGAACTTTAGTTCTTTTTTTTTTTTTTTTTGCTTTTTTAAGCAAAAAGTTACTGATTGATGAAATTTTTCTTGTTCATAATAATTGCTACTATTATTACTTTACTTGTAAGGTTTATTTTGAAACACATAATATTTCGTTTCTATGTACACTGGGAAAAAATAAGTGATTTATGTTTTGGGTGGTTCATTTTGCAATTGCATTTTTATAAGGGGAAGTTATGGTTAACTAAATATTGGTAGAAATTCATTCGAGTTTCTTTTTCTTTTTGAAATTTGGTACTTTATCAAATGAAAGCAAAAAGTTAGTTTTCCGCGGACCATTTACAATTCTGCGTATTTTGAGTTTAAAAGAATTTTTCGATTTATAAACTAATTTTGAGTAGAATAAAACTTATTGTGTGAAGTGTAAAATCAAGCCATGGGGGGGGGGGGGGTTCTGACAGAAAAAGAAGGCTATTCAGGAGCTACTATGTACAAAAGAATTCATCTGCACAGTTTCTGTTCAGCAAAAAAATTTTAAATGAGTTTTTTTCATTTTATTCAATGGATTGGGTTATTATTGTCAGTCATGTATTGCAGAACTTTCAAAGAATATTTTCTCTATATTTTGTCCATTTGCTTTTTTTATATAAACTTTATTTCTTGCGTACACGTGATTGTTTCTTTTTTTTTTCATTTTAAGGACATTCAATAAAATTACACTAAACCTATAGATACATTATATTTAGCTAAATAAGGGCATATGACGAAAATGTCAGTAACTAAGGTCTCAGAAGTGTAATGATTAAAGGGGTACGAAAACAATATTTAAAAAGGTTCTCATGTTACAAAAAATATTTTCCGTGCGTTCCATTTGGTAGAATGTAATATGTACTGTTATTTGGGGGAAGAAATACTTCGTTTTATTTACTTTTTGTCTTAAAAAAGTACACGAATTGTAGTGATCTAAACTCGATTAAAATCATCTTAATAAATTTTACTACACTATATAATTCTGCTCACAGATACACTTATTCTAAAATTAGTCAAAAAGTTATACCCTAACACCTCCACAACCCTCAACTAAACGTTTTTTGTAGTCTAATAAAATACAACAGTTGACCAAAAACTTTCAGATAAAAATCTCTTTAAATATATTCAATCGACAAAAAAGAAAAGAACAAGAAGTTCTGTCAAGAACTAAACGAGCCTACTTTCCCGTACATCGGCATTCTCGTATCTGGTCATTATTCTCTTGATTATCTGAAACTGAAAATTATGTCAAACATATCTTTTTAGCACATAGAGCTGATTTCGAAAAGCAAAATATACCCCTCTCCTCAGATGAAATAGACACGTAAAAAGTAATTAACGAATAAATAAAGCTTTGTCGCAACTTTTAAAGAGTGCAACTGTTACAGTTCCTCCGTAGAAAAAATCCTCCATTGTTTTCAAAAAATAATAATAATAATAATAATAATAATAATAAAATAAATAAATAAATTAATAAAAATACAAAGAGCATCAAAACGTATTTTATCAAAGAAAGAAAAAAAAAGAAAAAAAAAACTCGTCCGTTAATAAAATGTCTCGAATTTCACTTTTAATCGGTTGCCAGTTGTTAAATATAAATAAAGAATAAAATGTTCTCGTGAATGAAAAATTTTTGTTACAAAAAAAATCGTCTGCCAAAAAAAAAATAATAATAATAAATAAAATAAAACAAATGAATAAATAAACAAAAAATCGTCAGCAGTCAGTCTTTTTTTTTTCTGAGCCTGCCTTTCCGCCACGTTTGCGGAGTCGGAGTCGGAATCAAAGTCCTCACAGAAGATTACTCAGA
Source organism: Uloborus plumipes (assembly GCA_038373865.1). NCBI lineage: Eukaryota > Metazoa > Arthropoda > Arachnida > Araneae > Uloboridae > Uloborus > Uloborus plumipes. The sequence goes on from JAXGGA010000969.1 coordinate 114,390, forward strand.
AAAGTACTTTACAAGCACTATTTATCAAAACCATTTTCTTACAAAGTTAGTTTGAAGGAAATCCGACTTTAAGTTCAGAATCAACATTCAACTTAAATTCCCCGTAGACGCTAATGTTAATTTTTTTTCTGAACGGTTCAATATTGAGCGAAAAATTGTTCAAATCAAAAAGCGAAACATGGAAATGTATGGGAAATCCTCTCCGAGATCTTTCAAACAAAAAAAAGTTTATTCCATTCAGATGGTTCACTCAAAAGTTATTAGGTGGGGAAAGGTTGCTTGAACGGTTCAATGTTGAACGAAAAAATGCTCAAATGGAAAATTTAAATAGGGTAATGAAGTATCCTTGCTGAGATTCTTCGAACAAAAAAAAGTTTGTTCAAATAGGATTGTTCACTCAAAAGTTAGCATCGCGGGACAGGTTGTTTGAACGGTTCAAAGTTGAACCAAAAACTGTTCAAATCGAAAAATCAACTATGGGAATGAGCTGTACTCGCCAAGATCTTTCGAACAAAAAAAAGTTTATTCCATTCGGACTGTTCACTCAAAAGTTAATAGGTGGGAAAAGGGTACTTGAATGGTTCAATGTTGAACCAAAAATGTTCAAATTGAAAATTTAAATACGGTAATAAAGTATCCTTCCCGAGATGCTTCGAACAAAAAAAAATTTTTTAAATCGGACTGTTCATTCAAAAGTTATTAGGGGTGACAGCTTGTTTGAACGGTTCAATGTTGAACGAAAAATTGTTCAAATCGAAAATGTAGATACGGGAATGAAGTATCCTTGAAAAGATCTTTCGAACAAAAAAAAGTTTGTTCAAATCGGACTGTTCACTCAAAAGTTAGCATCGCGGGACCGGTTGTTTGAACGGTTCAAAGTTGAACCAAAAATTGTTCAGATCGGAAAATCAGATATGGGAATGAGCTGTACTCGCCGAGATCTTTCCAATAAAAAAAAGTTTGTCCAAATCGGAATGTTCATTCAAAAGTTATTAGGGGGGACAGACAGACCGACAGACCGACCGACCGACACACAAATTCCCCATCTCAATACCCTACTTTCAAATTTTTGATTTTTCGATATTCAATTTACCTTTTTATTTTTTTAACTTGGCGATATTTTTTGGACTTGGCTATAATTTTTTTACTTGGCGATATTTTTTGGACTTGGCGATATTTTTTAGATGCATTAAGCTACTTTTAATACTTTTTTCGTCTTTCTTTTGTTTTTAACGGGAAAGTAGGCTAAAAAAGAGTTAAGCACGGAATGAAAAATGTTAATTTCCGGAATCCGATCAGAATAGGAGACATTGGGGCTAATATTATAAAACTAATTTATTAATTTATTAATTTATTTAAATTATTAATTTATTTTTTAATTTAAATTATTCATTAATTTATTTTTTAATTTAAATTATTCATTAATTTATTTTTTAATTTAAATTATTCATTAATTTATTTTTTAATTTAAATTATTCATTAATTTATTTTTTAATTTAGATTATTTCTTTGTTATTATTTATTTTGTGTGTACTTGGAATGTCTGGAAAAGAAAAAAAAGCGATTATATTTTGCGCATAATTAGAATTTAAAAAAAATAATAAATAAAAAATAATAGTTATAATTAAAAAATAAATAAATAATATTCAAGAAAAATAAATAAATACTATAAAAAATAATAATAGTTCTTAAAAAATAAATATTTAAAAAAATAAATAAAAAAAGTATGGTAAAAATAAAAATAAAAAGCACAAGAGGGTTGTGAAAATTTTTGGAGGGGAATTTGCGCCATTGAGCTTGTGGGGGATGGGCACCCCTGCAAGCCACGTTTTTGAGATATAATGCTACGGGCTCGCTTGAAGTTTTGTGTATTGTACATTTGAAAATAAGTTTTACCTCACTTTTCTTAAACTGAGCTCTTTTCTGGCCAACCCTGTTGTTGTCCTCAAAGCTCCTCCAAAGAGGAGAAAAAAAAAAGCCCCAAATTCATTGCGAGGGACCCCTTGCCTGTAAATCCTCAATTGATAGAAAAGCTGCCATTAGTTGCAGGGGTAGATTGAACGGTTTATTTATCAATTCGTACTTTACTGTTGGAATTGAGTTATAATATCCGTGAGAAACCAAAATGATGACTGTCCAGAGATATAACTGCCGTGATAAGCACAAAAGTGTTAAGTACAATTTATCAAAATGAAGTCATGGTCACCAAGTGGTTCTTTGTCAAATGCCATTTTTTAACAGAAAATATTTTTATATTTTTTAAGAAACTCTAAAAAAGTGATCTCTGAATCAAATACATTTTTTTTTCCTTTTAAATGGGGCTGCAGTAGAGGCACAACCTTTTGCAGACCTAGTGCGATCCCCCAATTAAGCATCTATTCTTTCACGTAGCACCAGAATCGGTGGAATGCCATTACCACGAGAATTTTGACGCCCAATTGCCACCAGATGGTGGCACGTGGGCTCTTTTAAAGCGAAAGAGCACGGTAAACGGCCATTTCTTATATCTCAGCAGCACATACCAGTTATGCGCTTAGCAGGGCACAATGCTCATCCATTTGAAACTTTTACTAAATCTTTCTTTGCAAACAGAACAATTTTTCATTTTATTATAGTACTCAAAGTTTTCATTATTCTTTCTTTTTTTATGTGGACTACTTTTTATATTTTTACTAAAAGTTGCTACTGAAAGCGTGTTGTTGTGAACGTGCATATGGGGTTGTATGGGAGTGAAGTCAAATGCTTTGGGTATTTTTTTAAATCCTTTCTTACTCACTACTAACGAATTTCTTTTCTTTTTTTTTTTTTTTTTTCAGAAAAAAAAAAAATATATATATATATATATATATATATATATATATATGTATATATTTTAAAAAATTGATGCTCTAAATAATTGTTTTAAAACTTTGTAGCAAAGATGTTTCCCTAGCTAAAATATGTCTCTATGTGAGACTACTGAATGAGTAGTACTTTTGAATAAAAAATTCTAGCTATCAGCAAGATTTTCAGAAAAAAAATAGTCTGCGCAATGGTAGTTGAAAGCAGGTGGGTGTTCCGAAATAGCGAGCAACAGACGAGAAATAATCGGAAAGCTTTCTCCAATTGATGGGTAGCAAAAAACGTTCAGTAAAAATGGAATAGCAGCAATAAAAAAGCTAAGTCATCCGTACTCTTGTGTTTAATCTCGTTAGAATGGGCCGTTCGATTTTTTTTTGGTGCTTTTTCTTAGCCGTGGAAAAGTGGAGGAAAACGTAATATTTACAGTTATGTAAAAGCTTCCTTTTCCTTTCTTTATTTTTTTTAAAGCTTATTTCTTTTGTTGACTCTTTAAAGTTCGTTTTTCAAAGAAACATGAAGTATTCCAATATAGTATCTATAAACTCTTAGATTTCTATTATCTATGTTTTGGCTATGAATCGATTACAAATTTACTTTGCTACATTGTGGACTCCAGGACGTATTAAGTTTTCTTACCGCACCCAAATTTTAAATTTCGCTATTTAGCAATCTTTTATATAAAATATAAAGCTTAAAGCTGCAGAAATAGAATCAAATTCTCATTTTTTTTTAGTTCAATCAGAAAAAAAATCCAGTTATAACTTTGAAGCTTATTAAATCATTAAAATATTTTTATCTCAATACAACCGTCAGTCCGATTGCAAAAATGGTGGTCTTTCATGTAAAACGGAAACATGCTGCGTAATGCCTTTCAGCCACACAAAGCTGACGTTTTCTAAATTGTTTTACTCATCTTTTTTTTTTATTTTTTTTTACGTTTAATAGTAAATATGTTTTTGACTCTTGCATTTCATTGTTTCATTTTTATCATATTAGCCGGGACGTCATTTCAAGTTTTTCCGGGGGGGGAGCAAAGGGTAAAAACACAATAAAATATCACCCAGAAAACAACAAACCACGCCCACTTATATGTAAATACATTGACTTATCAAAGTCAGGGGGGGGCAATTGTCCCCCTGCCCCCCCCCCTCCCTAAATGACGGGCCTGCATATTAGAGTTATGGGAGTCAAAAACGGCACGATAAAATCAGAAACAAAAACTTATCCAGCTCAAAATGAGAGGATGGCTATCCCGATAATTGTGCAGTCAGATTGGGTCAAATACACGGGGTCGTATACAAAAGAGGAGCGATGGTGGAGATCGCCCTTTCCTTGAGGGGTACACCAATGGTAAATTTTCAAGATTGAAGTTCAAAAAATGCATTTTTAGACTATCTTTGATGCCAGTAGAAGGGAGGTTTAGGGCTGTCCTCAGGATACGTTTTGCAATTGAAGTCCAAAACATATGAGGGTCAACGAAGATGTGTCGTAAAGGATGCGTAATAGTCAATCGCCCCTGCCTTGAAACATTTCTGGATCCGCCCTTGCCCCTACCCTACTCTCTATTTTAAGAACAATGTAATGATGCATTCGTGTACGTACTTTGTGGTTTTTCCCAATGAAAATTAATGAGTATACATCCTTTGCCCTTCTCTGGAAAACTCTCAAACGACGGACCTGAAGGAAGCAGTTTTCTAAAATTAAACTTTTCTACAATGAATGGGGAGAGTCGTATGTGATACAATACTTTTTCATAAGATAGGATATTTTTTTTGTATGAAGTTTGACGAAAAGGGAAGTGTTTTGCCACTGTAATACTTAGCTTTTGCAATATGACGGTAGCGCAACCCAATGACAATAACCGAACTAAACGCCAATAACTTTCCTTTTTAAATAAGATGCCAAGTGGAAATATATAAATTGATAATCAGTCAAAGTTACTAGAGCCAAACTCATTGATTAAGTATAGAAAGTTAAGTAACCGATCATTAACTTTTTTTTTCTTTTTGGTTTTATTTCAAATATTTTCCGTTTTGGAAAGACGAGGTAACTGCTCTTTATTGACCTCTTCTGGTTACTACCATGACAAGATTTTGAAACTATTTTTTTCCGTGTGCAGTAAACCTGTAAAGTTGATCATCTTTGTCGAGTTAATTCTAATCATTTATATCAACCTCTATGTGTTCACCACTTTTCTAAATTGACCATGAAAGTACTTCACCGTAAGTGATCAACTTAACAGGTTTTACTATATGAAGGCTTTGCGTAAATTTTGACTCGTTTTGGACTATTATTACCCAGCCCCTTCCATTCGTAACATTCATTTCCTTATTGATTATTACCAAAACTCCTAAACGGGGTGAATCATAATTAATTACCTAGAAAATGTATTTACACAAGGTATTATGTCTAAAAATAAGTGCGAAAGACTGTAAATGAGCCCCACGTGAAGTTCGAAGACTTTTCGAAAGGCCACTATGGTCAACCGTCATCGAACGGCGGGAAAATTTATGGAGACGTCGTCTGCGGGTTAATCTAGTAATGCTTGTTTAATGGAGTGAGAAGGGAGTGAATGTCGCCCTTTAAGATTAATCCAATAAGCATTGAGAGTTTTCCGATGACATTTGGAAGATTTTTTTTTCCTTTCTTTGATAGGAGGCAGTATTTATTTCGGTCAAAGTGCTCGTTGCTGCTTCGCGATTTTAAAAAATTGTCGGTACTTTTTGCTTCATTGCACAAAAATATTAGGGTTTTAATGCTCTATAAGATCTTTTGTTGAGTTAGTACTCGTTAGGCTTAAGTCTCATAAACTTTGTAAATCTAGTCGATATTTATATGGATTTAAATTTCATTAGTATCTCTTCTCTATCTTCTCTTCTCTTCTCTACTAATAATAAAGCTGAAGGTGGGTCTGTCTTTCTTTCTGTCTGTCTGTTACGCGTAGCGCCAAAACCGTTCGGTCGATTTTCATACCAATTGGCACAAAATTAGTTTGTAGCATGTAGTTTTGCACCTCGAAGCGATTTTTCGAAAATTTCATTTCGTTCTTTTTCTATTCGAATTCTTAGCGGAAATTCGATAAAATAGGGAAGAAATATTTCACACACATTTTCAAGTCTTATGTTATTCGAAAGCTTGAAATTTTCTGCACAAAATGAAGTTTTTCCGAAGTTGCTACGATCATCAGGAGAGCTGTAAAAATTGTTTTTAGAATCCCGAAATTCAAGGCTTACCTTCAGTAAAGCAAGCCAAACGATTCTAAAATGGTTGAGCTCTAGAATAAAATTTGTTTGAAAAGAGAAATAAGATGAATTATTTTATCAACGGAAATCAAGTTTTTATGTTGCTACTATGGTTACGTGTTCATACTTATTTTTGTTTCGTTCTTTTTCCAGGGTTGCCAGACGTAGTATTTTTGATTCTACGGTAGTATTTTTTCGCCCCAAATAAGGAGCATAGTATTTTTCTGGAAACCCTGTTTCCAATATACTAATGACTTAATTAAAAGATTTGGCGGATTTTTTTTTTTTTTTTTTTCATTTTAATAGATTTCGCATTTCAGCAACATTGATTTTGGCAACGTTTGGAAACAGTAGTATTTTGTAATATTTTTTTAGAGGAGGCGTAGTATTTTTTTGTTCCAATTCTCTGGCAACCCTGTCTTTTTCCCGGTGAAGATGCTTTGGGACCCTGCTTGGCGCGTTTTCAAAAAGTCAACTACGTAAAATGGCTAGGGTTACCACGCTTGGCGCGCCTATCGTTCATTCAGCGAGAAAAGGGTACCTAAAGCACAGATTAACGAAATATCGTATTAATTGCCATATTGCATCGTTTTTTTTAAGTGTTTCATTTCAGAAAATGTATTGTTTTGTTTTTTAAGCTAGGAAAGAAAACTTTCTTCTTCTTTTAAACTTTGGTAAGATTTCTGTTGGTTTCTGTTATCAACAAAAGTGTTCTTATTTTCTCTTTTGGCTTATTTTTCTCCATCTCCCTTGGGGTTGGTTCCAAGGGGGTGTTTTACCCCATTTATCGGGTAAATCAGTGTTGGCGCGACCACTTGGCGATATATCGCCAAGCTTTTGATTACCAAGTATTTGACGCCAAATTGGCGAAAAAAAATTTTTTTTTTTGATTTAGGTTCAATTTGGCGCTGTTGGCGATATTTTGCGAAAAATCCACTGAATGATGTTAAAATCGACGATATTTAGGAGATTAATCATTGTAAAACATTTTTTTGCATTGTTTCGTAGAAAACTGGGGATACAAATGTTTGAATTGTTATCTTGCTCACTCCAAGCACTATTTTAGCACTTAAGGCATCTACTAAGAAATTTACACGTAAAATTAAGTAGTGTAGGGTCCATATCAGATCTTTATATCACTTTGAAGGAATTATAGTTGAATAAAACTAAAATAGAGCATTTTTTCTGCTATATCAATTATTTTACAAATGCACTTTTAATTTTATACCACGGGCAAAGCCGTGCGGGTACCGCTAGTACTTTTATAATATAAAACTTGTTTGAGAAAGTGCTTTGAGAAATGAAAAATGCCGCAGATAATGTAGTTGGCATTGTTAAACGAATTCACTTTCCATAACAGGTACTTGTAATAATAAGACATGTAAATCGGAGTATTCTAAAATCTCCCCAAAAACAACAGTGTTGTAAAAAAATCCCCCGCCAAGAAAACCTTAAATACTCAGCCTTAAAAAGTTATGATATCGAGTTTTCCCGCCAAGTTTGTGCCAAACTACAACTAACCTGTATGTATAGTTCTTTTAAATTGTTTTCAGTTTTGCCAGGCGGGAAGCTTTGTCTTGTGAGGTGGTTGCTTAGTGAGTAAAAACTTCCCGCCTGGCAGGACTGAAAACAATTTAAAAGAACTATACATACAGGTTAGTTGTAGTTTGGCACAAACTTGGCGGGAAAACTCGATATCATAACTTTTTAAGGCTGAGTATTTAAGGTTTTCTTGGCGGGGGATTTTTTTACAACACTGTTGTTTTTGGGGAGATATCACATGTTTTTGCATTAATATTATTTCTTTGCCTGTTTTTTTTTTTTTCTCTTCAAAATTTACTTTGCATGTTTTTTTTTCCCTTCAACATTTTTCTTGGCGGTCCGACATCTGTGGTTTTCTTGGCAGCATGCATTTGGTGCAAAAGTTCAAGGATCTTCTTCAGTCTAGGATAAATTTGAAATCAATCACAATGTACCACCCGAACCGACGCAAAACAAAGCTAGTTGCTAACAATACTACGATTAAATTAAAAGTTTAAAAAAAAAAACCCAACCCTTACTGCCGATTAGAGCCGCTATATAGACAGGCCGAAGCATCAAGATTAAGTTTCACCACTTTGGATCCAATTCCTTAACTTTTACTTTCAAATTTTCATTGTTGTGGAGTAGGGTTACCAGAAAAAAGTTTTGGCACATTGCTAAGCTTTGCCAAATCCACGTGCCGCTAATAATTGCTCACAGTGAAAAATTACCAAAACGCGATTACTGGCTAGAAAAGACAACCACCCAAACACACAAACACGCGCTGGATCCAAAGTGGTAAAACTTAATCTTGATGCGCCGGCTCGTATATATAGGGGCCTTACTGCCGATCTCATATTAAAATGAACTAAATTGAAGATCCCTTTTAAAAGCCTTATGCAATAAAATCAATTACAAATATTTTATTTCTTAACAAATAGAAACTGGCAACAGATGAAATTATAAATCATTGAGTTTTCTTTCCTCGTGGCCCAACAATGAAAACATAAATGCTCAGATGTTGAACAGAGCTAGTAGATAGAAATCGGACCAATTTTAAGCATCAATAACTCCGGGGTGCGATGACCCCGGGGGGTAAATTTTGGGAAAATGTCCTCAATGTCTCATCGAGAATATTCATACCAAAAATCAACACTAAAAACCCCCGGGGAGAAAAGATACGGAAAATAAAAACGAGGGGGTAGGGTGTGGGGGGTCAAAAAACCCCCTATGCCGAGCTTTGGGATAAAATAAATGTGGGTGCAAAAGCAGAGCTCAATCTGAGTTACCGTTTAGTCTGGACCCCTATCAAACAATTTTTAAAAAGTGCGGAAAATAGCGATTTTATAACATATATCACCCCTCCCCCTGAGGGTCCTGGATGTTTTGCTTTAGTATGTGCCGTCAGGGGCCGCTGGAGATTGAGTATACCAAAAATGAACTCTAAGGATCTTTATGGGGCTGAGATACAGAGGGGTGAAAACCCCGGTTTGGTTACTCGCGTAAACAGTCCTAGTCGCTCTTTTACATTTTTATTGGCGACGGAAATTTCTTGGCGGCTTGTATTTGGTTTTCTTGGCGGAGCGGGACGCTCCCGCGTCCCGTGATAAAGGGAAAGTTTACAATAGTTAGTTTGCAGTCAAAACATTAATTTCTCAAAAGTGAAATGTGGTGTTGAAGAAATGTATTGCTAGAGAAATACATACGGTGAGAGTTTAGTTCAAGCTCTCCTTAAAATAAACGGTTTGGGGTCAAAATGTCGCGGCCAAAATGTCGCCGGCCGAAATGTCGCGGGCCAATATGTCGCCAGTCCAACATGTCGCGGGCCAAAATGTCGCATGTAAAAATGTCGTAGGTCCAAAATGTCGCCTGCCCAAAATGTCGCGTGCCCAAGATGTCGTCGGTAAAAATGACGACGGTCAAAAATGTCGACGGTCAAAAATGTCGACGGTCCAACATGTCGATGGTCCAAAATGTTGCGTGTCCAAAATGTCGCCTGCCCAAAATGTCACCGGTCTGAAATGTCGCCGGTGCGAAATGTCGCCAGTCCAAAATACAGCCTTTCCAAAATGACGCTAAGTGCATGGTACAGATTTAATGTAGCCAGTAATTCACAAATTCAATGCAGCTTAATTATGTAGCTCAATTTTACTAATAAGCTTATCACGATATGATAAACACACCTGTCTAGTAACTTTTTTTAAGCGTAGCAGTTTAAAAAATTAGCTTAATTCATTTACGAAAATGTACCTAAATTGATTTCTTCTAAAGCTTAAATTATTTCAGTACCAAAATAATGACATAGTTTTATTAGGGCTGTACTTAGGGCTCAGGGACGATAAATTTCTTCCATTTTAATACGCTTCTGTTAGTTTCACTTGTGGGTTTGTTTGTTTGTTTGTATGTATGTAACTCTGAATAAAAGATAAAATTCATGTTCTTTTCAAACATAAAAGTACCGTAAAATGGGGTGTATAGGAACAGCGGGGTCAATCGGAACAAAACTTCCAGACCGTACAAAGAAATTCTTCATAAATATACTATTAGGTTTTTTCACCATTAATTTTTTTTTAGAAAGGTAAGATGATAGGAAGTAGGAAAAAATTACTTTTGTCAATCTGGCAACGCTACTGGCTTCTAAGGAGGGCTGTAAGTGGAATGCTAGAAAACATCACATTTTCATAGACTGCAAAACTTCATATGCAAGGACAAACCTACTTATATTTTAAACCTAAGAGTGGTATGTTTCAATTATACATGTATCTGAACAACAGAATACCACATTAGAATTTACATTTTTTATAAATTGTGTCATAAAAATGAAGAATTCTGAAAAATGCCATTGGAAAAAAAAATGCGGGGTGAATCGGAACACTTTGTTCTGTTGTTCCAATTCAAACTTATTTGAAGGAAACTGTTTGAAAAATCAAGATTCTAACCCCAATTCCTCTAATCAAGACAAGGACAAGGATTTATTACTGTTTATCCCTTCTCGTGAGCAACTAGATCTTAGAATGACAGAAAGTTGCAGATTTCATAAGATTTTTTCTCCAGGAGACTTCTTTTTATTTAAAATATGAGGAGGAAAGTCATATAGACTTTATATAGCAAAAGGCAAGCACACAGACAGTGATGAATAAGCAAAAAAATCTTTCAGGACAATCCCCGAAACCCAGAGTTTTTAAGTAACTAAAGAAAAGGCAGAGATCATCCCAGAAGATGCTATGAAAAAACTTAAGCCAAGTCACAATTGCTAGTTTTAAGGACAAGTACATATTTGTGGACGACATGAGTGACTTCCATTCGTGTTAAATCTTTGTATTTCAATTCAAACGCATTTATTAAAATTATTTTTAATTTTTCATAAGTTCAAAATTATTTTGAATTTTGACAAATTATAAACGTTTACTGGTATTGAAATTATACTTTTATTTGACAGTAATTATCTGTTCTTGTTCTCCCTGATCAATATTACTCATATTTGTGAGACCTATTACAGGTTTTCATGGAAAAAAATACAAATTTTAACATGTGTTCCGATTGACCCCTATGAGCGGGGTGATTCGGAACACCCATAATTTCCTATATATTTTAATAATAACTGTTCAAAATATTTTGTGTTTGCTTGGAATATCAAAAGTAAAGCAAGACAGAAGTTTTTACCCAGAAAATCAAATTGAAAAAAAATCTTTTAACTGCTTGTTTTACAATCGAAGCTGAAAAGTGTTCCGATTCACCCCATTTTACGGTAATGTATTTAATACCATTATTAATACTAAATTCTAAACTATATTGCATGTTAATGCATAACAAGTGCATTTGCAATTAATTCTTAGTTCGGCATCGATCGTCCACAAAATGCATATAAGTGCATGTAAACTTAAAGGATATTCAACAATTTTGAAAATCTTCTTTTGAATTTGATTTACTCTAAAAGCGTATTTTTTAGCTTTTTTAATCTATATTTAGAATTATTTCTTCTGCTTTTCCACACAAAGAAATTAAACAAATTTGCTGTAAAGGCTTTCTTTTTTTCCTTTTGCAAAAACGGAGTACCGTTAAATCACCGCGCAGCCGGCAATTTTCTTCTGGAACATTTTCTTTAAGAGTTGGTTGGGGACGTTTGAAAACAAATTAGGGACGCATTGGAGAACAGAACAGGGCACGCCTGTTCATGGATTTATTGCTTTTTTTGTAACAACTAGGTGGTGGAAGGGTAAGTGAAATGGGAAGAGGAAAAATGGTATCATATTCAACTCTACTTTTAAATACTGATTGTAACGAAGGTACAGTGCCATGTCTGAGCTGATTAACGCCAGAAATGAATAAGCGTCTCGCCCTTTAAGACCATTCTACAAACAAAATTTTGTTCTTGATATACATCACTCACAAATAATGAAAAATAAAAAGTTCAATTGCTCTGCTTCCTCGATGCTGTGGCGTATCTTCTGAAGGCTTCGTGTGGGCCAATTTTTATTTGATTTTGTCTGAAACTTCATCAGACATAGTAATCACGCCATGTTGAAAACGTTCCATTACATTCTTGTATATAAAAACTCCCTTGGAAGAACTAGCGGCAAAAACCAATCAGCACTGAATCACATATTGGTACATGTATCTACCAAATTTCATTCTAATTCATGCAGTAAGTTTTGAGGTAGAGTCGCCCCCAAAAAATGGGTCACGCAGATACACACTTACACATTTTCCTTTAAAAAAATAAACGGTAAAATTGAATTCAGCACACGTCAGAACGTGTAAATTCTTCCAAATTGGTGATTCTTCACTAATCCAATACTTTCTTTTACACATATGTAAAAAAATAAAAACACCTCTATTATTAAATAATTTTGACTTGTTTTCCATCACGTAAGAAATTTTAACAAAAACCAAGTTTCAAACATTGTATATCTGTCTTATTCATTTCATTGTTCTTGAACTTCTTCTTTTTAATACTTACAATTTTCTTTTCGATATCAATTAAACTTGGCTTGGACTGCTAATTTATTCGTTTTTAAGTTGGTAGATATCGAGTCACGGTGAAATAAGCTATTGTAAATAAATAACGTACGCTTATTTGAAAACTATTTGTTTCTTGGAAAACCCTCGAAGCAGTTACAAGACGAAAGGGTAATTTTTTTTAGTATTTTTTACAAATTTTAGTCCATAATATTGTTAACGCACACGTTCATCGACAGCAATTAATAATCTTTTGCTAATTTGGTGATAAAAAGCCTTTTCGTATGTTTTAATTTTTGGTACAAACTGTATCAATATCGGACTTTCTACATTTTTGTCTGACAACATTTGGACTGATGACATTTTGTGGACCGGTGACATTTTGGAACGGCGACATTTTGGACCTGCGACATTTTGGATTGGCGATATTTTGGACCGGCGACATTTTGACCAGCGACATTTTGGATCGCGACATGTTGGACCGGCGACATTTTGACCCGCGACGTTTTGGCCCGCTATGTTTTGGCCCGCGACATTTCGGCCGCGACATTTTGGGCGGATACCAAATAAACATAGGGTTGAGATTGTGAAGCAAGAAGGCGTATTTTAGTTATCAAGTTGTGATTTAAAACAAAAAACTACGAAAAACAGAGCAGTTAGTAAAAATCATGTAAGCGACTAATAGATTCATTGAAAACATAGTAATATCTGAAATGGGTATGTTTCCATGCAGCATCCACAGTCTGCAGCTCTTTCTGCAAATATAGTTCAAAGTTATGCGATAATAGTTACAGCTGTTCCCAAACCCTTCATTGGGGGAGGGGGATACTATTTTTATTAGAGATGTTTTGGTTCGGGTTAAAAGCTACGCTTCGCTACCAACATTTCCAAGAAAAATCGAATTTTTGACTTTCTCCTTTTATCGAACCAACATCGTTAGCCGCCGCTTTTTTTTCATTTTTAGTTATATTTTTTTCTGATCTAGAGTGTGTCATTGCAGAATTTACAGTACAGAAATAAAATATTTCTATAGCTAGTTCGTTAACTATAACGGAGCTATGTGCAGTGCGCACTCAATCTGATAAATGACTCGTATAACTTAAGTTCCCTGACATTAGCTTCTAAAAAACTGCAGAAGCTATAGCTTAACTACGGGGAGATGGTGGGTGAAGTAGAACCGGCAACGGATTTTGTAATAGGTACTCTCCGTCCGTGAAAGCCGCGCCTAGCACTCGCGAACCATTTCACTTAAAAAAGGGGTGATGGGTTGTGAGTGGGAACTTTCCGAAATTTTCAATTTAAAACTTGCATTTTTGCTTTTGACACATTCAACTAAACTATGTATTTGAAATTAGCATCGTTCTACGTTGATTTATACGGCTCAAAATACTTTTTATTATTCTTCCCCTTCCCAAGTAGCACACTTCGTTTTTTAAAGGTTGTAAAATGGTTATTAACGTTGTAACAACCGCTTAAAAACGTTTATAAAACGTTTAAAGGTTATTTGTGCTACCTGGGTTATTATTATCGTACCTATAACCCCTATTTTGGTAAGATTAGAGAAGACCTGAAGCACATGCTAAAATACGCGAAAGGTTTTGCCTAAGAAAATCAGCGAGATCGCTCGAACAATGAAAAGTTCACCAGTGCTCGTTCTCGCTAATCATACAAAAAGTGGTCCGTTTTCGTTTCCACTTCACTCGGGATCCCCTCCGTGGTCAAGCTATATCTCCTTCAGAGAAAAATTCATTCTTAAAACTTTTCTTTGTATTATTGAAAAAAAAAAATGGAGACTCAGCATAAACTGTGCTATTGAGTCACGAATTCGGAATGGACGCGATGCTTGTTTCCTTTTCATGAGAATTCCGAAATCTTAAGATTATCTTTTCCTTCCCTGTAAAAAGGCATGATATATTTTCCGCTGGAAAAAAAAATTGAAAATTATTTTTAACTTAAATTTTGAGTTGTGTTTTGAAACGAAATTATTAAATCGGAATTGTGTATAGGAGGCTACTTATATAATGCAGTGAGTGACATTCTAATTTCACATTCTAAATTCTATAATATTAATAGTGGTATTCTAATTTCACAGAAGCGACCAGTTTTTTTTTTTTTTTTTTTCGGCTCTCTTTGCTCTATAAGAAGATTTTTGCTTCCAACTCGTTTACTTTCGTATTCCATGCTGATGAGGGCACAATAAGTCCGAAACTGCACTCCATGGATCGAAATGAACGAGTTGGCGGTGTATTGCAGGCTACTTATATTTCATTTTTGTGTCATAATTAAAAAGTGCAGATAAAACTACTCCAGATTATTTGTTGTAAAATTTTTCCCGAGAATGAAATGTGGAGATAAAACTTCTCAATACTCCTATGATGAAAGGAATGTGATTATAGAGTTTTAAGGAAGTGAATAGTCTTGAGCAATGACTCTTTCTAAGAACAATACAGGTGGTTGAAAAAAATGCGTTTTCGAAATGCTATTTTCTCAAAAGTACTGCAGGAACCTCGATGAGAAATAAATGAAAATAACCACAAACTCGTCCTGGAATTGAGGTGGTAATTGCTGCAAGTATTTTTTAAATGGTGGAAAAACAAAAAAAGGGTTCTTTTGTGTGTGAGTGTGTTACAATATGCGTGATATTCACCTGTTCTTGCAGTGCTAGGGTAAGGGGTATAATAATGACATTGCTTATGCATTCCAACCTTCAAAAGCGTTAAAGAATTCAAGAACCGCATCCATGCAGCAGTGATGACGAACCAAATCCCCCCCCCCCCAAAAAAAAAATCATTCTTTTTTTTGTCACCATTTAAAAAAATACTGCACTCGTATAAGCACCTGGTTACCACAAATCCAATTGATGAATTTGTGGTTATTTTCATGTATTCCGCATCGTTGTACGTGCAATATTTTTGGTTGCACTATAGCGTTTCGCTAACGAATAAATCATTTGTTGTAACCGTACACATCAGTAACTCTAAGCAGAAGGTAATACGTTTCTTGGAAAACTACGAATATCACTGTAAATAAATACGTTTATTATTGTATTTGTGCCACCACAAAATCAAAAGAAATATATGGTAAGTGTTGGTTCTTGAAGTTCTAGGATGTGTGTGAAGATATTTGCTGTTTAACATTCCACAGTAGAGCTACGACCAACCGAGTTAAGCTTCCCACTCACGTTTTATGTTTACGAAACAGTGTTGGAAATCTGCATGATTTGATTCCATTCCAGATGCCTCGAAAGCAAGGAAACACTACAAATCTCCACTGGAATAACTTCCACGATATTTCTATTCAGAAGTATTGAACACCCTGCTCAATTTTGAAAAGAAAAATATAAAAAGTGATTTTTGAGAGATCGTCCCCTCCTTGCCATTGTTTTTCTTTTGAACTGCCATGAATAAAAGAATAATAATAATTGGAAGTATTTTATCGGCAATGAAACGTTTTTAGTGACATTCTGAAGTAGATGCAAAAAACATAAGTAAAGTATGTCTAGAATGCGAAATCACGTTTAAAAGTACAAATTCGAGACTTGATATGTTTGATTTTTATTTCTATCCTGAATTTTTTGTCTTAAGTTTGCTTCCTGTACGCTAATATATTGTAACTCCTTTAGTAATTTTATTTCTTTCTTTTTTTTTTTTAATATGAATACAGCCTGTGGCAGAAACTTTAAACAGATTCCTATCACATTTATTCTGCTATATTTACATATCGAAAAAATATATGGTGAATAAAGGTGGAAGCAAGAAATGTGTGGGTTTATCTTTAGCTAAGCAGAGGGCGGGCCAAGTGGTAAAAAGTTCAAATGTTTGTTTACATATTTATTGTTCTTAATTTTGATTGCGCATCTGTTTCCTTTTAAATAAATCAATTAATGAATTTGACTGATTCAAATGATAGTTGTTTGTGTCAAAATTTTTATAAATTAAGTTAAGCAAAGGTCTGGGTTCGTTTTTAGCTACGCTATTGAATACACCAATTGTACAAAAAAGTGTAAAATGTATTGGCTTCTATGAGTGCATAAAAATATGTCCGCTAACTTTAACTGTTGTTCACATGAGAGTGGTAGTGGTGTAAGTCAATGTCAACATTGCTCATTGAACCAGCAGCCAACATGGTTTGCTATTTTTTTTATTTTTTTATTCATGGTTTGCTTTTTTTTATTCTATTATTAACTGTCCGCGCACGTATTTTATTTTCTCTCAATCAACTCATCGTAAATGTGGAATGACAGTGATATGAGTCATTTAAAGTTAAGTAAAACAAGTAAAAAGCAACTTTTCATAAAAGATAAATCATAATTTAAAAAAATCTAGTGTGACACCACACTGCTTTCTTTTACAGCTAAATTAATAATCGGATTGGGTGTGTGTATACTCATAAACAAGAGTTAAGAGGAGCAACTGAATACCGTTTTAGATATGAAAGCAGGGTAAACGTAGATAATTTTAATTTCAAATGTAAAGAAAGGTGAATTTTTTATTAGCCAGTGTTATCTAACATTCCATAGAACTGTACAAAGCGTGAATAGTGTACAAAAATACACTATAATAGTATCATAGCGTGATACAGAAAATACTTTACATTGCTGTTTGTAAAAAATGCAGCACGAGAAGGAGTTTTCCGAAATTGAGAAATTAAACAGATTTCTCATATTTAATAAGTTTATTGGGAAATTTTCCCTATAATTAAGCCCATTTTCATACCGCACTTATTCTAAGTCAGAGCTTGCGATTTTTTTCTTCATAAAAAAACAGTTAAACATCAATCAGGCAGCACATCTGAAAATTAGCTACCATTTTTTTTTTTCAGTGCGACTTGAGTACACATACCTGTGGTTCCATGCCTTCCCTTTTGGGACCAAAATGTCGGATAGGTCAGATTCTTTTTTAGAGGGGCCTTAATGCAACGTAGTAAAATTTCAAAGTCACGTCGCATACGTGGTGCGAACAGTCCCCTCTGAGCTGATGATGAAAGCATATAAATAGAGATCAGTAGCGAGACGTCAAAAGTAGTGGATGGTCATTGAAAGTCTGCCTGTGGAAGAGAAGGCCATACCGTTTGTGTACACTCCCAAAGTTCGTTGTTTGACTATAATAGAATGCAACTTAACTTGACACTGAACGTCACTACGAGCGGAGCCAATAAGAGCTCACAAACAGTCAGCGACCCCCTCTAATTCGCCAAGTAGGCTGCGACATTTCATCTAGCTAGTTTTTCATAGGCTAACGTTACGCAAACGTCACGCTGACGTCATGATGTTTTTGTCAAGAAAGGTTGCAGTGTAGTATAAATCCCACACTTGCTCAATTGGGAACATATCAGCGGCAAATAAGCTGGCCAATGAAGAAGTTGCACATTGTGGTGAAAAGATGCCTGGAAAATTACATGTGGGCATGCATTCATTATCTTGTTGAAAGATAGCTTTGTTATGTCTTAAAGGAAGGGGATTTTTTTCGTTGTTATGGGAGTTATGTCTTTATAAAAACCAAGCAATGTTTTGGCTAGTAAATCTGGACTAAAAGTTTATTTCGCTGAAACTCGGATATCTCGTCATTGGATTTATACCAACGTTTACGAATGCCGAAGCATCGAAGAAAAAATATTCTTCAAGAAGTCATACATTTTTTCAAACTTATATTCTGTTGACAAAAAAAAGTATTGCAAATAACAAAGTAAATTTCTTGCTAGTATGTGCATGACTATCTTTGAAAAATATAAAAACGAACAGCTGAAGTAAAAATCGAACAATTTACAGCTTTTCCAGGAAGAGAACGGGAGTCTAAGTAGATTTTAACAGTTCAGTTGCGTTTTTAAGTTTTTTTCTGTTGATGCTACAGGAAAGAAATAGAAAAGTTTCGCTTGAGGCACGAAACATTCGTGTAAATTTGTCATCTGTGGCCATTTTCTTTGGCGGCGAGTTGTGGATTGCATGAGTAGGGTTGAGAAAAAAATTAAAAAAAAAAAAAAACTAGAAATGTCTATAACTTCTTTTCCCTCTTTAACTTTTTTTTCTTTGGTGAGGGGAAGGGAGACTGCAACCGTGATCTGTACATTTTGCAATGAGCGAAAAATATTAATGTGTAAGTTAATGTCTTAATATCTCGTATCATACAATGTAAACTTAAAAATACATCTTATCAAATTCAAGATACATTTTACGTTGACGGCATTTATGACCGAGAAAAATTTGTCAGTTAACTGTTTCGAAAAGGGTATTTTCTAAAAAGATAAAATAGAATTAAAATATCTTCTTGTGCAAAATAGTTCGCTATGAAAACTAAACGAAAGTAATGGATCGCTGCCAAAACAAGAATCATTAATTGAGAAAGTTTTGAACAAAGGAATGTGTATAGCATCACAATACATGTAAGTGTTCAATACTGTAAGTGTTAGGAAAAAACAACATATTTGCAAGTCAACAGAATTTTAAAAAGCCTTCTGATTATTAATTTTTAATTATTATTATTAATAGAATGAAAAGAAATGCTCGGATTCTACTTTTTCGTAATGTGATAATTAACTACTTTTGTGAAACTTTCAGCAGATGTTACTTTTTTTTTTAGCAACTGAATGAATACGTCGCTTTTACTATATTCAAAGAAATAGTTACAGCGAGGAAGTCTACGAGTTTTGCTTTTCTTCTTCCCATATTTTATGAGGAAAACATTTCTGTAACACTTTTCTAATTTAATATTATATCCCTTGTGTAAGCAGTTAATAAATTGTTACCATAATTAGTTTGTACTTAACACTAGAAGAAACAAAAGCATGTTAAAAAAAATGTTTGAATAGAGATCGTTACATCTCAATGTTTGTTTGTTATAAGATTGTTTGGTTGAGGGGGTACAGCACCTCCTCTCATTGTTGCGGAGTGCATATGTATATGTCCATAGAAGAAAAGATCACATACAAGAAAAGTGCATTTATAACGTAATAAAATTTTTATGCAGATAGATTTGTAAAGGACGACATTATTCAATAAACCTACTAGTAGTTTCTATACGTTGTCGAACCAATTGCATGCAGTAATGAGAATAGTCTTGGAAATGTGTTTGCCATTCCATCCGCAGTAGTAGCGCTGAAATAGGCTACAGTGTTATGGAACTATTGTAGTCCCTCTCAACCACGCCCCAAACGCAGTAAGTAGTTCATTATATTGAGATCTGAGGAGCTGGGGGATCTAATGTTAGATGTGAAACAAAATCGAGAAAATTCTCTCCGATCCGCTCTTGAGATGTTCTAGCTGTATGGGAACGTGCTGAGTCTTGTTGGAAAACATGCGACCTCCCACATGCTACGGTAATGATCCAGGTCTTGACAACTCTGTCCAATACATTGGTGTGAGCAACAGCGTTGATTCTAGCACCTTGATAAAAGAAAATGTGGAGTCATCACATCTTCTTCACTACTAGCAACACCAAAAACCATCACTGGTGCAGGGAATTCGGTATGCATGACCGTCAGTACCTCATCAGGGTTTTTAGTTTTTACACAGCTACTGATCATTTTTGGGGTTCACCTTTTTATCCTGAACAAAATTCTTCTGATATGAGAAACACGAGAGCAGTCATGGCTCCTATGTCTGAGCTTGCTCAGAAAACTTTTGGCTATAGTCAAGTGGTTAACCTTGGTCTTGATCAGACATGAACTGTCCTCTTCGCTTTTGGTATGATTTGTAACGGAGGTCTTCAAAAACCACTCGTCAAATAGTAGCCTCATTAACCTACAATTCATTAGCGAGTGCCCTCATTAATTTCCCATGGTTATCATCGATAGCAGTTTGACACAACTGACGAATTATGGCTTCCCGATACTGTCAGAAGTTCGAAAATGTTGTTTTTTTTTTTTTTTTTTTGTAAAACTGTGACCACAACCCCTTTTGTCTCCGAACTTTGTAAACAAATGATCGGGCAACTTTTAAGATCACAGCAATTTCTGAATTGGTATGCCTAGCAGCTAAAGAGATGATAATGACATGCCTCTTCATTTCCTGAGTAAGAATAGGGTTTGCCATGTCTATCTACACCAAAAAAAGCTTACCATTAAATTGAAAGATGTGGCACCTATATTGTCTTCTAAAATAGCTGCCGCATCCTGTGTATAATAGTTGAGGAACAAGTAAAATAGCTGAGATAGTATAATTTCTACGCCCAAACATGTTGATGAAATTAATGGTCAGTTATGACAATATTCCAGCGCCGTATTCAAAATGTTGTAAATAATAAAATTAACACTGGTTAAAAAAAACTCTTAATAAATCCGGAAAGTATTTTACCGCCTATTGTACATTACTATTCGTAATTTTATAGCACTTTAACGATGAATGAACATTACCCTAAATAAAATAAAAACGTAATTGTACTACTCTTGGATACTCGAAAGAGTTGTATTCCACTTTTCTTCTATGTTGGTCCATTCATAAAATCCTCTTTGACATTCGTGCTAATAATTTCATAATCATGCTCGATTATGGAAAGCAGCTAAAGGTCCCAAATTAATCTCTATGCTAATCCTCCGAATAAGCTACCATTACATAAACGAATAGAATAACACTATATATAGACATGCTCCATACCTATTTAGTTTAGAGAGTGTTTTAATGGAATGTGCTTATGCATTCTTCATTCAGAATGTTACCGGATAAAGCCTTAGAGGACATCCAATCAAGGGCCGGACTCCCTCCTTTATACACTAATGCATGAAGAAGTCGCATTTGCCATTGGGATCCTTAATCCTATTAAGGATCTTCCGGCGGGAATATCAATGGCTGGCGACGGACACGTGGGCTATTAACGGATTTAGTTCCCTCGTCCTGCTTAACCAAGCGGAAAACAGCCGTTTTCTTTGCGAGTTGTCAGCTCGGTCAGCTCTCTCACTCTGCGATACAATCAGCGATAATGCTCGCGTAATTAACTTACGTGGAACCTCTTTAAATGTATCAGAAGAAGCTCTGAGCGTGGTTTGGGACTGTGCACAAATTTCAAGGGTACTAGGTTTTTTTATTTATAGGAACTTTTGTTTTCCTTACGTGTTTGGGGCAGGCTTGAAAGGGGAATAAAGGGTTGTCCACAAATGATTTCACACTTTAAGGTGGAGGAGGCTTGTAAAATAGGTCGGTAAAATGCTGAAAAGTTCGATAGCCCTTTTTTTTTAGCCTAAAACATTTCCTCAAAAAATCAATTTTTTGAGCCTTCTGAAGCAGGATCCGTTCTTAAATGAACGGAATGGACTGAATAAAATGTAACTCATTTTTCAAAATAACATTATTGGCTATAGCTCTGTATTTTCCTGATGTCAATAATTTAATGAATTCTGGATTATCAAGATGCGCAGAGTAATTTTTCAAAGGAAACATGGAAAGCAACGAACGAAACTTACATTTGCGAAGGATTACGTTGACCATATATACAATGCACGTTTTCAAAAGAAACATGCACAACCTGATACAATTTCGCACAAAATCCTGCCATAAGCTAAACTATTCTTCTGAAGTTTCTCTTCAAAAAGTTAAGCGCATACGAAACAAGCAACGTGAAAAATACTTTCAAGAACAACATTTTCCTTAATAATGACGTCAGAGGTTGTGGTAATGCATTTGAGAGCAGTGCACGAATTAGATTTTTGTTGACAAAAAAGAAAAAAAAGTACGAAAGAAAGAAAAACCCATGAAAAAAAGCCACTTTGGAATAATTTATGTCTTCTAAAAGGGTAAGATATATTTTTAAAATTTTTACATCCCAACTAAGCTCATCTTATTTTAGGATGTGTGAATTCATGAACGAAAGGGTCTAAAACTGCTTAAAATGAACAATGCAGCATGATCTGTTAAAAATAGAACATTTCTTCTGAATGGTGAATTTTTTGAAATTTAAAACATTGTAATGACGCACTGATGATAGAGGAAGGTGGGGTACCTCGGACCTATTTTTGGTTTTCAATTTTTAATTTCATAACTATTTGCCAAATTTAAAAACAAATACCATAAGTTGAAACTTTATGATTTTTTACGCTACATATAATTATCTTAAATTTTTTAAAAACTTATTTCAATTACATTTTTTGTAATAAACATAATAATGCACATAGAACCGAGGTACACCACCGGTGGTGTATCTTGGGTTTTGGGATGGTGTACCTTGGACCAATGATTAACAGGTAAAGAAAACATGATTTTCAGTAAGAACATCACTATTTATCAATCAGTAAACTACACATAAATTTAGAGATACATTTTTAATTTGTTTCAAAGATAAATAAAAATTTAGATCTTGTTATCTTGTCACGTTTCCCTTTTTAAAAAATACCAAAACGCTCTATCTCCTGAAAACCATGCTAGAGAGTTTTTTTTAAGCTGCACTTATTTCCAACCAAGATTGTAATTGGATAAGTCAATTCCAAATGTTAACTTCTCGAGCTACCTTTCTGATCCACTAGATAGTATTGGGTGTGGTAGCTTGAATATATCATTTTTTTTCAACTTCATAAATAGTAGGATCTTCTCTTGTAAACTTCTCACAGTTTGGATCTTTTTTTTTTTTACAAATTTAACTGCATATTCATCATTAGCAATAGAAATAATCTCTGCAAGAAAATATTTGATAGCTTTTTTTCCAGCAAATTTCACCAAAACAAAATCGCCAATCTAAATATTAATGGTATCTGCATCTTCTAGCTCATTAAAATCTTCTTCTGAATTATTGGATTCCTCATAAAAATCTTCAATATTCTCAAGTTCAGACTCTGAAGAATAATAAAGTTTTCTCTAAGATGGCTTGGTAAAGGGTTTTATTGTTTTAGTTTGCTTTACTTTTTTCATTGCCCCCTTTTAGCCTTTTCTATTTCAAGACGCTCTTTCCGGGATGTATCGGTCAAAATACAAGACGTTTTTTAGGTCTTCCCCCTATGGGGTCATTTTTCGGTGCCTTTGGATATGGCCTTATTTCTTCAGGGGAGTGACAATGCTTGGCAAAGAAGTACTAGCTTCAAATGTTGACACACCAGTAAAATCATTTTGTGTGTTATTTTCTTCTTGCTTTTGCACTGAGCAGCAATCATTGACATTTGATGGGAGAAAATCAAAATCTTCAAGAAAAATTTTCATTCACCGTTATATAAACCGTCCAAGGACTGCAGTCCTTGGATGGAATAACCGAGTTAGCGGTGTATTGCACATATAAATGTAGTTAAGAATTCATCATTAGCTTTACCATAAATCATTATTATGCAGTTGCAAAACTGCATATTAAGTTTATAATTTAAGTTAAAATTTTTAGTTTTGGAAGGAAACATTTCACTTGAATTTTAAAAGGCATTTCAAAACACTAAAGAACATGAAATTTTAGGAGTTGTAATTGTTATGTACTGCATAAGTGTGTACCTTGGACCAGTCCAAGGTACACCACTTGTCTTGGGTTCGAAGTACACCACTTGGTTATAAAAAACAAAGTCTCTGACCATTGTGTTACAGTTAGGATTAACTTTGTTTCAAGCACACGTTGTTATAGCTAGAACATGACTGTATAATGTATGACCCTCATTTCATAATAAACAATATATGTTTTAGAATAAAAATACTCAAAAGTAACCGGAAAAACTTACTTTTGAATGGTGGATTTCTTTTAATAATAATATTTCAATCAGATGAGCTTTCAACAAAACAGAAAGGTATGCAGTGAGACCTCTAGAGGCACATATTTCAACTACACATGTTGCTATTCAAATATTTTAATAAGCAGAGCTGTAATCAGCCTAGGTCTGAGGTACACATATGTCCGAGGTACACCACTTACCCCTACTCTTAGTTCGTTAGGGCATTTAAACAATGAACGATTTAGAACATTGCACTTAGAAATGCGTGTCAGTTCGTTTGTTTGCTTATTTTTACGTTTTATTAGTCTTTAAGCTAGCTATACTGCACAAGTAAACATATTAATTGTTTTCTATTTTCCAATAAAGCATTCTTTATAGATCACTTGCTCTTCAGCTTTTAATCGCCATTTCGACGTCGTTAATGAATTAACTTTGTACATTTTTAAAGCCAACTGTGCGGTATTTTAAAAATATGCATACATTAAGAAATTTATAATATTTATTTATTTATATTTAAATAATTTTTAAATGAACTTGTATAAAAATTTAACGAAATTCTATAAATACACGGAGCTATTAAAATGAAAGAGTTCCATGTATGTAACCATGTATGTATTAAAATGAAAGAGTTCCATGTATGTAAAACAATTGAAAAATATTCTGTGGAATGAGTCGGTAAAAGGAACGACATTGACATGCTTAATCATATTCTGGAATTGTCATCATATTGGATGAAGAAATGATCACTGTAAGGTGAAGTATTTTAATCGGATAATTTTCCCAATTTTAATTGCAACTTACGATTGGTAAAACTGTAGCCCATCGTATTCGTATCGTAAAGTGATAGCTCATCGTATTCATAAAGAAAAAAATTTATTCTAAAAACTCTAAATAGGTTTCCTTAAAACTTTTGTTTGCCTCATTATAACATTTCCAGAAAGAGTTTTCGATTTTCAAAATACAATTGAAGGCAATAACATTCTTCCCTATTTTCCTCATCTGTATTTGCTACTTTAGATTTTTTTTACATTTTTAAAAAAAGAACATACTCTTCTTACTCGAACGAAGACGATGAAAACACCCTCCCCCCCCCCCCAAAGATATTTTTGTTAGGGGTATTCTCCTATCGCCGTCTTTCAATTCGAATTTTCTGTTTTGTTAGGTCCAGACGTCCATTTTTAGAGCTTCCTTTTCAATCATGTGGTCTTGGGAAACGGATTCGTGCTTCAAATGAGAGGTATTGTAACTCTGAGACATCGAAAGAAATGTTACTTCCGATTTGATGGCAATTTGTTACATGAGGTTACAAAAGAAGAGCAATATTTTTTTTCTGGGAGGGGGCTGTTGGTTCATTGACAACTGTTACATACAGGATGTTTCAATTAAACGTTTTAAAACTTCTGAGATGAGTGGGAGATACGTGAAAAATTCGAAATTTTATATGTGACTAGCTGCGGTGGCCCAGCATTGCACGGGCTACCTTAAAATGAAAGCGATGTCAAGTGATGCTTCCGCTTTCGGTAAGCAACAAACTCGCCGATACGGCGGATCGCTAAGGCCAGCGCCCTCTACACACAGTTGCCAAAACAATGCTTTTAACGAATGCCATCTCTCGAACACAGTGGAATTTAATCCTCTCGTGCTTTTCGACTATTATTATTTTTAAACTATAATAACTCCTTACATATAGCGTAATGTTATATAGCCAAAAGCCTTCCTGGTTAAATGGACTATTCAACACAAAATGAGCCAATTCTAGCCTGTTTTCTGTTACTACGCGAAATCGTCTCTATTTCTTTATCAAATTCCAAGATTTATCCCTTATTTTAAAGCTTATTATGCCGGCTGCTGGCGAAAAATGACCGATTGTCTAAAATTTTTTTTTTTTGTAGCAAACCCCACCCCCTTTTTTTTCTTGTTACACATTACTTCAATGTTTAGCATCCGAAAACTAAGATGCGGTGGCGCGGTAGGAGAGAGCGTTGCGTTAAAAATGCGAAGATCGTTGGCTCGAGCCTGCTATGGGTTTTTTCGTTTTCGATTGCCTTTTTCCGGCAAATTTTGATTCAAATTTCCAAGAATAAGAAGTGTAGTAGATGCAGCATTCGCAATCACTTCAATGGTAGTCGACGCTGCGTTGTCCCATCTCGGCCAACAATTCTCGGCCAACTCTTTGAGATCTTTCAGAGGTGTATGGGCCATTTTTCCACTTGCTTGCAACAATGCCTAGGCAAGAACGGCAGTCACTTGAATGATGTCCCTTTTCGCACCTGAGTTGCAATGATATCTTTATAATATGGCATTAAATTTGTTATCTTTCTGAAGTAAAAAATTGAAATTTATTTTTAAAAATATGTTGCAGTGTTTTAAAAACTGTAACACCTTCCTCCCCGATAGTATACGTTGTAAAAGGTATTATGAAGGAAAACTTTACTTATATATTATATCGTTTTAAAAACTAAAGTTATTTGGTATGCAGAAAAAGTACAGATGGTTTAGTATTTAAGGTCGTCGACATCTGTTAAATTAAGTTCTGGTTAAAAACACTGCAGACAAAAAGGACAAGCGGATAAAGGTGATATGTGACAATTTTTGAAACTTACTTTTTACCATGGATGAAGGTGAAAAGTCCATCAGTATCATGTCCCCTCAGGCACGGAAATGGTTGGTAACTAAGAATATGACCCCGTTTTACCAGTTGAGAAAAATCCATTAAAAAAATAACACTTTTTTGAAAGCTTTTTCTAGAAATTTAAAAAATTGCCCTTTCAATTAAATTTCTACTGTAATTTGCTTCAAAATTTCAAATTTTATTTCAGTTTAATTGTGTTAGTTCGAATAAACAAAAATATATCTCTTTGACTTGTCCATTCTTTCAAAATAATAACAATAATAATAAAAATAATAGTAATATTTCAGTTTGAAATTTCTGAGTTTGATTAATTAGTGTGAATATTTAACTTAAATACATCTTTTACATAATGAATTATTCAGTTTTATGGAATATTATTTAAAACAAATAATTCATCAATTAGTTAAAATAGATTTGGCAGACAAGAAATGATTTCAAAAGGACACGACTATTTTGAGAAAAATATTTTTTTTTTTACTTTTACAACTCTTTCATCTTGAATCTTAAAGTAGTAGTCTTTGAAAAGTCTTAATGTTTCAACAAATCAGCAGCAATATTTCAGTTTAAAATTTATGATTTAAATTGATTAGTATGAATACTTTTTACTTCACAATATTTATTTTAGGCTATGTATTCTAGTTTTTAAGAACCTTATTTAAAACTAACAAACTAAACCCATCTTTCACCATCAATCAGTTAAATTAAGTTTGGAAGATGACAAACAGTTTCAAAAGCGCACATCTATCTTGAGGAAAATAGAATTTTAAACTTTCAAGGGCTGTGTCATCTTGTATCTTAGATTCGGAGTCTTAGAAAAGTTTCCTGGATGCTTTTTCCGAAGAATTCGATGCACTGCGTTACCAATCGAACTTTTTCGATTATCATTATAAATTATAGCCTATGTGTTATTCTAATTATCAGCTACATTATGGTAAAAGTTTCATTAAAGTCCATTTAGTAGTTTTTGCGTGAATGATGAACAAACATACACACATCCATTCATCCATCCATCAAGACAAACTTTCGCATTTATAATAGTAGTAAGATGTGGAAAAAATACAGACGGATTAGTATTTAAGGTAGCCAACATCGGTTAAATGAAGTCCTGGTTAAAAAAGTTTCAGACAATTAAGTTTCTACCTTAATTTAGTTCAAAATTTCAAATTTTATTTCAGTTTAACTGTGTTCGAATAAACAAAAATATGTCTCTTTGACATTTCTATTCTTTCAAGATAGTAATAATAATAATTTGGTTTAAAATTTCTGATTTTGATTAATTAGTGGGAATATTTAACTGCTAAATATTTCCTTTACGTAATGAATGATCCAGTTTTTAGAGCAGTATTTAAAACAAATAATCCAACTATTAGTTAGAATAGATTCAGCAGACGAGAAATGATTTCAAAGAGACACATCTATCTAGAGAGAAACATTTTTTTAAACTTTTACAATCTTGCATTTTGTATCATATAGAATTCTTAATCTTTCAATAAATTAGCGGCGATATTTCAGTTTGACATTTATGATTTAAATTAATTAGAATGAATACTTTTAACTTTAAAATATTATTTTATACTATGTATTATAGTTTTTAAGAACCTTACTTAAAACTAACAAACTAAACCCATCTTTCACCATCAATCAGTTAAATTAATTTCGGGAGATGACAAACAGTTTCGAAAGGGCACATCTATCTTGAGGGAAATAGAATTTTAAACTTTTACGGCTCTGTCATCTTGTATCTTAGATTCGGAGTCTTTGAAAAGTTTCCTGAATGCTTTCTCCGAAGAATTCGATGCACTGTTATTTAGAAAGAACTTTCTGCTCGTTAGCCTGGGTCACTGAACTTTAAGGAAAACGCTTTTACTGAGTTGCCAGCCATGTAATTGGAAGGAAACGTTAAACTTTAAGAGCTTTAAAGGGGGCCGAGTTCTTGAAGTTTTGTTGCTGTATTTGTTTTTCAACAATAAATTTGTCGTTTGAGGTGAGAAAATCCTTTTAATATTTTTTTAACTTATAATTCTGCTAAATATTTTAACCCATTTATGCCCAATTTTTTTAACAATTTTTTTCAATTTTTATCTGCTTAAAACTCTTACTTGTAATGGTTTACATACATTTTAGGTTTAAAATAGTTCGCCGTTGCCATATTTATTGAGTTATTTAATGTCCTGTTTATGGGATATTTTACAGATATGTGAGCAAAATACAACCTTACTTGACTTTACTTTTACAAAGTAACATTACAGAAGGCATATATGTGATCAAGTTTAACCTCTTCAGACCTAATGTACCCATTTGGGTACATTCATAAAAAAATTCATAAAAAATATTTTTTCTTTCCAAATCATTTAAAAGTTACTTAAATCTATTTAGGACATTCTATTTTCAGTATTGTTCACTAGACTCCAGCATAGGTACATTTCTGAGAGAATTACTCTCGGATAAAAATGGCTGATGATAACTTGCTGAAAGCTGGCCCTTCTTGTGATATAAAACTTAAGTAAAAATTCCCTTTACACTTTGAATTTTTAAGATTTAAATGTTTCATTTTGTTAAGCAAGTCTTAAGCTTTAAATTGAGTTTAAGAAAAACTAATCTGCAGCTCTTTTTAGTGTGTAGTTTTGAGCTTCAAACAATGTGTACCCGATTGGGTTCATCGATTTTTTCCATCCAAAAATCAAAAACAAATTTTTTTTTCAACTTTTTATGTTATTAGAGTCTAAAACGACAATATATCCGTAAAAAATATTTTTTTTTGAGCGGTGGTATTTCTTCGGGTCTGAGGAGGTTAAGCAAATCATTTTAAAATAGTTCAATTTTAGGAAAAATAAGTTCTCAAAAAAAAAAAAACTTACTTTCTGTGGCTACGGATGCTGGATCGTCGTTTGACTAATTTGTCTGAAAATAGCTATCAATAAATAAACTCTGATGTCCAACTAGTGGTTCTATCTGATTTTCTCAAGAAGAAGGACTATTTAACTTGTGAAAAACAGCTTTAGTAAAATGATGTACCCATTACAGGTTTTTGTATGCAGTAACTAACAAGCGTCCAGTTTTTAGGCTACTGGGAATAAATGGGTTAAAGAATAAATTTAAAAAACTTAAAAAGTTGACTATTGTGCACCTCTTTTAACTTGAGCTCTGACTTTGCTATGACCTTGACAATGTTTACGTTTTTGGGGGGAGTTTAGTAAAAAGCGAATGTGCTGTTGGAGAATATTTGGGTTGGACTAATATGAGAAAGAAACCTAACTCAATTCCGAACAGAATACAAATCCTTGCTACTCCCAGAAGCGGTAAACATTGTTAATGTCGCAGGAAAGTTATAGCTCAAGTTACCAGAGGTGCACTATACTCATCCTTTGGTATAACACCCTACAATGGGAATGTTTCCTTCAGTCAAAAGGGCTACTTGAAGTCACTCATATTGGAAGAAAAAGCAAACACAATAACACAAGGAGATAAAATAGTTTCATTTTGCCAATAGTTAATGTTGATTTATTTTTTTTATATTTTTTCTTTTACTACTATTATTATTATGTTTTATTTAGTTATTTATTTTTATTCTAGTTTATTTTTATTTATTTATTTAATTTATTTATTTAATTTTATTTATTTATTTATTTATTTATTTTTTTTTTTGAATGCCCGATTTCAGAACAAAGCGAGGCCTCGTATGACGTCACAAAAAAAACTTTGGTTTAAAGCCTAGTCATCTTGGATCTCTGTTGGTAACCCTAGCTCTACGACAATGAAAAACCAAAATGCCGACTCGTCTGTAAAGTGGCTTTGCTGAGACCAGTTTTTTTGTTTGTGACGTCAGCAAAAATGAAACTGCGGCTGAGCATCTTTTAAGGCTATTATTTCTTTATTTATTCATTCATTTATTTCTTTAAATAGAAGAAAGAAAATAAGTGTAAATTAAGAAAAAAAAGTTTTTCCAATTCACCCCATGTTTTATACCGTGCTCTTTTAGACAGGAATATTCCATTGTAAAAGGATTGCATGCTGTAAATAAATTAAAATCTCACTTCAGTTTGCAGTGGCATTTTTATGAGCAAAGGCAACAGTAGGATTTGATTCCACCGAATTATAAAACGTACACTTCAGCTTACGACTTTATAAAGGGTGAGCAAAAAAAGACGTATAAACTGTAAAAATTCATAAAAAATGGAAAATTTATTGAAATAAAGTTTCCAGCGTTCGCATTTCTGGGTTAGGGATTCTTTTTTAGACATTAAAAAAAGTTTGGAATATTTTTTATATAATTTTGGGATTATAAATAGTTGATAAATGGCTCTGCATGGTACGTATTATTTTCTTGAACCTATATAAATAAGTGCAAAAAGTCCGTTTAAAATAAAAAGAATTATAAAAATCGGAAAGTTTGAAGAAAAAAAAAGGTTCAGTGTTTACATCACTGTGTGCACCGTGTTACCGGTTTTGGTGATTTGGTTTGATTAGTGTCCTCAAATTGTTTGATTAGTTTTGATATTGCGAGTAAATAAAAAAAATAGAAGACGAAAAAATACCTAAAAACACAGATTTTCTCCCAGATGTGTCTGACGAGCAATTTTCGTCGAGTAAAACGTTAATACCAATAAAGCGCTTTAACTTTCCAGTGACAATTTACCACCAAAAAAACTTCCAACCACCATTTCAAGTGCAATATTTTACGAATACAATATTAAACCAAAATAAAAAGCCGGGCTCACGAGTTTTTTTTTTTTTTTTTATCCCAAAGATTAGAAATTTCTATTTTTGCGCAGAGAAAGTACAGTTGGCAGAAATGAATAAAATATCATACTGCCAAAGCGAAGATAGTTCAGCTCCAATTTCTTATTAAAGAATCACCCTATCAATAATTGAGCAACCTCATTAATTTTCGTTGGAAACGTACAGAATTTTTACCTAAGTACAGAAAATTTAGAAACGTGATAGTTTTTAGATAATATTAAGCGATAAATAATCAACATCAACAATGCGTTTTATATTTAGATTTTTAATCTTACTGAATAAATTATCAATAGCAGGTAATTAGCATAATTAACTTTATTTATCTTAGCATTTTTGATACCAGGATCACATAACGTTTTTTTCGAATGTATCGTCAATGCTCTTTCATCAGAAAAAAAACTAATTACGACAGTAGTTAGAGAGAGATTCGTTTTATTCTCGAATGATGTAGAGCTTGTTGAGTTGAAAAAAAACATTTCGTGCTTAGAAGAACCTGACGAAAAATAATTGTTAATGTTCTTGTTCATGACAAAGAACAAATTTCGCTGAAATCATTTTTAAGGAAAACAAGAATTCTTCTGATTTTACTTCAATCATAACTTTTGTTTCGTTTTTCAAGAAGTGATTTAAGGACATTGATTCTCTCATTAAATACTTTTAAATAACTAATGGAAGGCTTTCATGGAATCCATATTTGGCACAATATCGCTTCCTTTATTTAGTTTTCCTAAATTTTCCTGTTATTTTCGCTCGTTTGGAATAAGTTATTTTGCCTCTATTGGGAGCTGAATCTCTGTAGCAAAATTACAACGATTTTCGATGATCCCACAAATCACATAATCCATTTAATATGGCAGGGGTTTCATCATGTAAAAAAAGAGAATTATTAAAGCATTTTAAAATATTTCGTAAACATCTAATTTGCGAAATAGGTCTGAGCACTTTATAAGTAATGATTTTTTATTAAATTTTTTAAATGATGTCAGCAAAAACAAAAATTTCAAAACACAAACTTATTTCAGGTTCTCTTCATGTATGAGTTATTTTTATTTATTTAATTTTAGTATGAACTATTATTTTTACAATACAGAAATTATTTTTTTGAATTTAGCTCAATTAGAATACATATTATTTTTGTTAAATGGTAATTCCAAGAAAGTATTGATTGAAAAAGGGAGGCAGAATAAATTATTTAAAAAAGTTCATAGTCATAATTATAAGTTTTTGAGATGCGAATTGTTTTCTTAGATGAGCAGACTAGCTTGTAAGAAATGAAAAAAGAACCATTATTTTAAATTGTAACCCATTAATGCCTAGCGTCCCTTTTTAGGAACCGGTCCAAAAAAGGGTCTGAATTTCCCCAAAATGAACATTTAAACCAAATAATAGTGTTCAATTAGTACCTTGGTATTGTTTAAATACGTTATTAACAGATTGCAGCACATAACCATTGTAAAGGGTGTTGTTCCGTAGCAGTTTTAATTTGATCTTTATCAAAAATTGCATCGTTCACAAACTCAAGAAAAAAAGCTAAGTTTTCAAAGTTATTCCCAGCTTCCCAGTTTATGTTAATTGCTGATTTTATTTCTTCTTATAAAATGTCTTTTGAAATATTATGTCGTAGGCAGAAAAAAATTTTAGTGAAAAAAGTATGTATGGGGTCTATCGTAACTTTTACGGGACGGTTTTTCTTTCCCTTAAAAAACAATTATTTTTTACATAATATTTTTTTATTATTTTTCCTGTCCATTAAACACTGTTGGTAACCAGTATATAAAATATCTTTGGAAAATACATGTCAGGCAATAATGGGTTAATAGTTAAAATTCGAAGCACTTTTTCTATCTAATTGGAAACTAACTTCTGTGTATCTAAGAAAAATACATTTTTATTGTCTTGTACAATCAGCAAAGCACTGCATAAATCTAGGGCGAATGAGGAAATAAAGGACTCTTAAGTCAAAATCTAACGAAAAAGTTTTAAACATCACAAAAATGATCATTTAGGAAGTATAATAATGGAGAAAATGTCTTAGACCCTTAAAGAAACGATAAAACAGAAACTTAAAGAGCAGAAGTAAAATATTTAGAGAATAGTCAGTCATAACAAAAGTTGAAAACAAATTTAAAAGGGGAAATCAGAGGCCGTAAGAAGCATTCGTGAAAATAACAAACCTAACAGGCAGGAAGTTTTTAATTTTCAAAATTAAAATCATCTATTTCATATGCTATACTTTTTTCCTTTTTTAACACTAATTTTTGTACTTCTCTTTGATTTTTTCATTGATTTAATTGCACAAATTTTTTTTCTAAAAAAGTAAAGTCTTACAGGACGGAAGTTTTTTTTATTTATTTCAAAACAGGATACGCCCGTTAAATGAGATGTGTTTCTTCATTAACGAGAAAATTATGTTCATAGAATCCATGAAAATCAAAGTAAGTGAAAAAACAAAATTCCGTAATTTACCTTCTAAAAACTTAGTGACAAGTTCGGATCAAAACTCAGTTTTCAGATTGAGAAACAAAATGCCCACTTAAAATCGTAACTAGGACAGGGTTTTGTTCTTACTTCATTCCATCCAATTTAATCATCATTTTATTGAACCCTTCCAACAGAGAATTTAAAAAGTATGCAGCTATACGTTGACTATTATACCTAACTTTTCAGCTCTTTCAGCTTCTAACTTTCAAATTGATTTTTCGTTCTTTTATTTCTCCTTGACGGGAGAAAATACTCAATGAAGACTTTTGGCACTAACTCAGAAATATACTGTAACAAATTTTGTAAAGTAATTAATTTCATTATCTTTAGTGATTAAGTTGTTATAATCTTGCTATATTTGGTGTATATTCCATAAATTTTCGCTAAAAATTATCATAGTTCCTGTAATTTTACCTGTTTGATGACTTTGCCTGCTATACACTATTTTTACATTATGTCTATGAGATTGGTGGAAATTTAAAATATATCACCATGGCATTAATTTGACATTTTATTTTGGGCACAAAATTTGGCTGAGAAATCGCCAAATATCGCCAAGATAGGCGACATTTGGAATCTAGCTTGCAATTAGTACCTTATAATGAATGAAAACACCCCTGTAACATTTGAATGTAGAAAATGACCCTGTATAATTCTTGAATGAATTAAGAACATTCTTGAATAGAACATATGAAAATGTACTGGAAATTTGTAGATGCAGCTTTAGCGGATATAAATAACCGCTTCAATTAGATAGTCCTGTTTTTTGCTCTGCTGTTAATATGCTCAGCTATGTTGCCTGTTAGAGCTGTGATTTTTAGTGTTTCCGCGTAATTGGAATTGAAGGGGAAATTGGATAAAGGTGATATGTGACATTTGAATTTCGCCGATTTACACGAATTCAAATTAGTGTGTGTTCAGTTGTGTTAGCTCACAAACACAATTGAAGGGGCAAGTGAATAAAGTTGCTTTGTGACAATTTTTTTAACTTCTAGAAAAAACTTTCAAAAGAAAAATTTTTACCTTTTGACCTTCATCCATGGAAAAAAGTATGGTTTTCCAAAATCGTCACATATCACCGTTATTCACTTCCCCTTCAATTATATACGTGGGTACTGTTAAGTGTACGGTGTTTAAGGATATTTGCTTAATTGTTGTATGTTTAGTAATTGTTACTTGCTCTATTGTACATATTTGTAAATAAATTTACTGGGTTTTTCTAAAGATAGAAAAGAAAGTTCGAAGTAGTGCCGAACTCGCAACAATGCGTTCTTAAATCAAGAATTTACCGGCTATTTCAGCTATCCAAATGAAGCGGCGCGAGAAATTTAAACATTGCTTCTATTCGGATTATTTAGAAATATCTTTTCTGATCTTTCAACACGCATATTTTGCCGCTTTATTCGATCGAGATTTTTAGAAGGTTGGAAACGTGACCAATAACATCGCATTCGATTCAACATATTCTCTTTCGGAGAATCACATTCGAATTGCAATCCAATCACGTTCCGCAGCATGTTATATGGAGATACATAACGGCAGAAGATTTTTTTTCTTCGAACACCGAACTCCCGAACGTTTTTTGATCGGTATTTTTATTCTAAGTTGCATGCTATGGTTCCGGTTTTTCAGTTAAGGGGATGGGATTTTTTTTTTAAAGAAATGCATTATCTAATCTAAATAAATTATCTAAATAAATCAAAATACATTTGAAAACGATTTTTATGTATCGTTTGCCTTAAAAAGTAAAATGAACTAAGAGTAATATTCACATGAAATGAATATATACGACTACATATTAGAAAATGTAAGAATAAATGATTTTAGTGAAATGAATAAATTTAATAATTCGTTATAATACGTTAAATGATGAAATGTTTAAAAAATTTAAAAGTGTCTGGAAATAAAGTCCACTAGTGCATATGTTTAAGCAATTAGGTCCAACTCTTCCATGAGTTTTCCGTAGGGTCGCATACGGCAAACTCATTAAGTTTTTTGTCTGCTGCCTTTTTTACTTTGAAAGCATTTTTATTTAAATTGCGGAGTCTTCTTACATCTTGGTAAAAAACTTTATTATATAATTCAAAAAGCTCTACCAATATCTATTATATGTGAAATTTACACTTTTTCTTTTCAATGTAAGTGCTTGTACTTGGTGAATGTTATTAGAGTCAAATTACAGGAAAGTCTGGCCAAGGACCAGAGGCCACCAGAAGGTGAGGGGGGGGGGTAGGTGTCACAGGTGGACTGGCTTAGCAGCTTTGGGTCCACCATCTTGTTCGCTTGGCGAAGGCGTGGGAACCACAGTAGCCTAGCCCCGGGGCGGGTTGATGAGTAACGTTGGCAGACTGCCCATTTGAAAGAGGGGCTACACACAAGACATCTGAGGTTCAAAAAGAAAACACAGATCAGTTTGTCATTGTTAAAAAAATAAATTGTAACATCTTGAATTTAAATTAATGTTTTTCGCAATCACAAGTTCGATAGAACCCTACTCACATTTAGATATGTTTCCCCATATCTAAGGAATTCCCAAGAATGACGCCATTTTATTTTCAACTCAAAATCACATCTTTTTATTAAGACTTCAATGCAACTCTGCAGAAAAAATATTCAACCATAATTTGCATAAAGTTGAAAACAAAAGGGGGTACGCCCAATTCCGGACATTTCTGTAATGTAATTTTTGAGGCAAAAAAGAAATGTTTATTACATTTTTTGAAGCAAGAAGCAAAAAAATTCGGAAAAAATGTCTCTTTTTCTGGGACTGGAAATATTAAGCATAAATAACTGCTTTAAACGATGAAACAATGCGATAAATTTTGTACAAATCTGCCTACAAACACATTATTATGCTCTCGATTTTGGCATTTCTCTCATGTTAACGCTCCATTCAGAATCACAGTTCTGAGCGCTACGAGGGCGCCATTCCGAGAATTGGAAGTTTGAATAATTTAAATATATGGATCCAAATACACGAGTCGTGATTTCTAAAATCGGGATGAGTAGCGCTTTCTATAAATAGGCACAACTGACGTCACAGAACCGAGTTTGTAAGGCGAGAGAAAAGCAGATTACATTTTTCTAGTGGAAGGCGTTTTTCCATGGAAACTCCAGGAAGAAGAACAAGATTCTAGTCACCCCCCCCTCCCCCCACTCGCCGATCCTTCATCCGGTTTCTGGTAGTGTGCGCGACATCAAATTGAATTGCAAACTTTTGTTGGAATTTGGGAGGAGGAACTTTTTTCTGGAAAATTTCTCAAATATTTTGCGTTAATTTAATGTAAGACGATAAGTTTGATTGTATTTGTGATGAAAGTTTATTGTTGTTGTTTTAAACTTAGTTCCGCGAATTCGGGCCGAAGTAATTTAACTTAAACTTTGAAAGTTAGCACCTAGGATTTAGAGGCTTATAATGTCATTGAAGTTATGAAAGGTCGAATGTTTCTCTAGAAGGCCTTATATAAAGATTCGTATCTGGTGTATAGTGAAATAAAAAGTAGTATTCTAAAAGTAGTATTATTTCTTAGCAAGGGTCTAAATAAATGCATAACATTCTTAAACCTGACCTCACTCTTTCCAGTAATTTTAAGGTATACTATTTTTTGGCCTATATGAAAATTAAAACAAGTTTTTTGGACCATGTGGTTTAACTTGACACCGTATCACATTTTCAGTACATTTGACTTCGAAATAAACTAGAAGCTGCAATACTGATATGCACTCACCAGGGAAAATTCAAATCTCCTGCTCTACTTTTTATTTTACAATTGTTACGCTGGAAACACTAAC
The DNA here is from genome assembly GCA_038373865.1 of Uloborus plumipes. Classification (NCBI taxonomy): domain Eukaryota; kingdom Metazoa; phylum Arthropoda; class Arachnida; order Araneae; family Uloboridae; genus Uloborus; species Uloborus plumipes. The sequence goes on from JAXGGA010000969.1 coordinate 152,199, forward strand.
ACAGCTCATATTAGGGTTTGTTCAAATAAAAAAGTACCAAACGATACTGTGCGTCTAAATGAAGACTTTATTAAAAGTATTCACCATTAGCCTGAGTACAAAGATCCCACTGATTACCTAGAGGAAGGACACCTTTACATTATATTTTTTAAGTTACACAGAATTAAGGCTCGACCGATGGCATTTTTTGGCCGATGGGCCGATGCCGATTGTTGGCCGATTGTTCAAAGTTGGCCGATGGCCGATAATTTTCCTCTTCCATCGGCCGATGGCCGATGCCGATGGCCGATGGCAAAAAAAATCAAACGATTAGAAAAATAAATGTTTATAAGAGATTTGAAGGGTCATATATTTATTTCATTCTATTTTTATTTCTACGAATACAGTTTAAGTGTAATCATTAAGATAAAGTAGGGGTGCACAACCTTTTTCAGCGAAGGGCCGCACACGTAACGGGAGCTCTGTTGAAGGGCCGCAGCAAGCCCATCATTTGGAGGGGTCATGAAGGGTAGGGTTATTGCCCCCCCCCCTAATTTGAGAAATTGTCTTTTTTTTACATATTTTATCACATAATTTGCATTGAGTACATATCCTTTGCCTCTAGGAAAATTTTTTAAATGATGGGCTTGACATCATGCACCAGTACTTTGCTGATGTTAAAATGTAAGAAAAATTCGTACACATAATTGATATACTGATTAATACTGAATCTTTTCACTAAATGACTTGGGGGAAAAAACTAACAACTTAATTAAAAGTCAAAACTGCAAAATATTGCATACACATAATTCAGAGGGTTAATTAGAAAGGTAAAACTGTTCCAGTGAAGAAAATGTTTTGAGCTTCTGATCCTAAGCAGTTTTTCTTATGACAATACAAAATGTACTCTTGGATTCAAAAAGTACTCTTGGAAAAACTGCAAACAGTGCAAAAGCAACTAGGCCAGTGAAAAGACAAAACTACCAATAGATGGGAATTGCATAAATACCAAAAATAATGAGATAACAAAAAAGTAATCATACCAAAAATTACAAACATTATACAACTAAAAATTCAGGGAAATGCTAAATCAAAATTTTCAATTGGATTGCTGAGACTGAAATTTATCTACCAATTTTGTTGCGTTTGTTGATGAAATTCTAAACATGCTTGTCTTTTCATTAACATTTTTTTATTATGAAGGTAAAGTTGCTTAGAACTGTAAAAGCCCCTACTATTAGAAACTTGATTTGCATATATCATACGTCAGAAAGGCAACTAGCCCTTTCTCTTTCAAGAGCTTCATGAACAAGAACTCCAAATGATTTAATGTTTAGGTTTCTTACTTTGAAAAATATCCATTTGCCATGTGGTAAGTGCAAAAATTAAAAAATGGTGGTTAAAAAAAATCGTATTTATTTTGAAAAATGCAGTTGTATTATTGCTCAATATGATTTGTATTGTGCACTACTGTGCAAATAAGAAGAAATATCTTGCCCTGAAAGCCGATGCTAAAAGATTACGGGAAAATTACAGTCAAACTCTAAAATTACGCTTTACTTGTGGCACCGAAAAAACACAAAAAATATCAAAATTGCAAAGCATTCAACAGGCAAAAGTGAAATAAGTAGAATTTTTAACATTCAAGTAGGAAACATAGGCCTTGAGGAGTGAAATATTAAAAAAATATGTAATATTTTTCAAAATGTGTGTGAAGGTTTTTTTTTTCTTTTCATGTCGTGGTTGTTGCTGTAACAATTATTCGGTTTGAATCAGTGCCTAGTAAACTATAAGGGTCAACTGTCCACCGGTTAGTAATTGAAAATTGAAATTTTCAGGTCTACTTTTTTTCCTAAAACCCCCTACACTTTTTTCCTTAAGTTCTAAAATTTTTCTTCAAACAAATTTTGGGGTGATTTTATTTGGTGTGTGTTATTTTAAATCTTGTCAGGAAAACCTTCTTTTGCATTTTCTTTCCCCCTCTGAGTTCAAAAAAAAAGTTCTGAAAAAATTTTTTCTTTTTTCTTTTTTCAACACAAGAAATTAATAAATGCACTCGCGGGCCGCACATCGCTAAGCGGTGGGCCGCATTTGGCCCGCAGGTTGTGCACCCCTAAGATAAAGTAATTCAGATTTTGGCCAAGAATTTAAGCTGAAGATCAGTGTTTCTTTCAGGCATCTCGCTGGGGGGGGGGGGGCACTGCCCTCCCGGAGAAAGTCAACTGCCCCCCCCCCCCCGAGGAAAACGCAGTTTGCACTATCACACACAGAAAATGAATTTAAAAAAAGTAAAAATATTAAATGAGCAAATAAGTAAAAATTAAAGAAATAAAAAAGTGAATATTTAATAAATGAATATAAAAATAAAAGAAATTTTTTAAATATATTGAGAGGTGGCAACAAAGATATCCTACAATTGCATTTCAGGACATCTATTTCGAGAAAATATCGTGGGAGACTTTGTGAAGCCCATCCTTTTTCTCTTGGCATCATCGAAGATTGCCTAACCTTTTTTTGGGTGGGAGGGGGGGGGGGGAGTCAATTTCAAAACACTTATATGGAAAGTTATGAACTGCATCAATTTTCATAACTTTGTAAAAGATAATCTACAAATACGTTTAAAGGACCTCATTTTTAAAAATTCAGAGTAATTCATGAACGCTACGCTTTTACTTAACGTCGGTAACGATGGCCTGAAATTGACATACAGACTTCAATTTCGAAAATGTTTCAGAAGAGAATATCAAATCGCATTCCTTTTCCCCCATCTATCATCAAAGATGGTCAACAACTGCATTTTAATGATTTGAACTTCAAAGCTTTCCGGGTAGGGGAGGAGCCCATAACTCAATTTTTATCTGATTTTTCTCAAAGATAGCATTTTTAGAACCTCAATTTTTGAAAGTTCTCTGGGGAGAGTCTGTGGACATACATTCTCTCAACGCTCAAAGGGGGCTTACTATTGTTCTGCCAGCACTTCAATTTGGAACATTTTAAGAGGAAAAGCCTAGAACCCATCCCTTTCTCAAACGACATCAAAATGCACCTAAGTTGTGTATCAAGATTTTAATTTCAAAAACTTTTCCGGAATTGGATTGTGGAACGTGCTAGCGCTCCGTTTCACAATAATAACCTCATTAGAGACGTCGCACATTTGCGCTTTTAGTACATTGATTTCGAAACAATTCTAAAAGAGTGACACGAACCATATTTCTCTTCCCAACTTCTTCAAAGATAGTTGACAATTGCGTGTTCAAGACTTCAATTTTGATTTTTTTTTTTTTTGAAGAGAGTTACAAATCTTGTCCCTTTCTCTGAAGTAATCAGAGATGACCAACAACAGCGTTTTTAGGCCTTCAATTTCAGAAAAACTATGGGGGCGAGTCCGTGATTCCCTTACATATCACCAAAAATGACCTACAATTGCGTATTTAGAGCTCCAATTTCGAGGGTTCGAACTGCATCATTTACTTAACGTCATTAAAGATAGTCGACATTTGCACATTTTGGGCTTCAATTTGGAAATTCTAATGGTGCCAACGAAAAAACGGTGGAAGGTGACAAACTTGAGATACAGTGAGTTGAAAGCAGGCGATTTTTCACTAAAATGATTTTGATAGACACTTTGGACGACAATATCTTTTACAAAATCAATATTTAAGCTCTGCAGCTGTAAAACATTAAAACTAAGTATTTGGACAATAGAACTACGAAATATGAACCTTTGAATTTGTTTGGTTAAAAATTTATGAATCCAGGTCGAAGATTGCCCACCGCGTTTTTTCGCAAGTTAACATGCGTGCTTGCTACACAAAATTAATTAAGCTCAATCTCACAAAAAATACTGGAGAGTATTGACAACCAAAAGTATTTTAAACCCCAAAAATATTAGGCCCCCAGTGTGATAAAATTTTCTGCAGTCTTAGTCTAATTATGCCAATTCTTCATAACAGACATTATTTCAAGCTAATTTTTTCATCCTTATTCGAAAGAACACCATCGAAAAAAAAACGCATTTCGATAGGAAAAAATCTGGTTCTTTCTAATGGTACCAAAGAAAAATTGTCGAAGGTGATAAACTTGAGATATATTGAGTTGAAAACAGGCGATTTTTCATTAAAATGATTTTTATAGACACTTTGGACGACAATATATTTTATAAAATCAATATTTAAGCTTTGCAGCTACAACCCGTTAAAAACAAGTACTCTGACTATAGAACTAGTAAGTAAGAAGTTTTAAATCGTTTTTGTTAAAAATTTATGACAACCTGAAATAAAGGAAAAAAATTGCCCATCGAGTTTTTCGCAAGTTTAGATGCGTGCTACACAAAATCTAGCGCAATCTCACAAAAAACACTGGAGAGTATTGACAACTATAAGTACTTTAAGCTCCAAAAATATTAGGCCCCCAGTATGATAAAATTTTCTGCAACCTTAACCTAAACATTGCAACTCGTTTCAAGAAGCTGATCCGCCATTTTGGACCACATTTTTTGCGGGATCCTAGCTCCTCCAGATTTGGATCTTGGAAGTTAAAAATTTGCACAGGTTAGTTTCATAGGTATGTCTACCACTATGTAAAATCTAATCTAAATCGGAGATGGTCGAGTGGGGACGATTTGAAAAATTGGTCCAGTTGACGTGGAATGACTCATTTAATACATTACTAGTAAAATAATGTATTAAAAGTAGATTTAAAATATTAGTAGAGCTTTAATACATTTTCATAAATGGTAAAATGCAAGAAGCCTTATTGATAAACTTTATTAGTTGCCAATACAATGATAATGAGATCGGCAATTAGGCGAAAACACTTGATATATGGTCACTTGATAAAACGTAGAGTGCACCATTGAAGTTTTTAGGGGCACACATTTTTAGGCAGGTTTTTGATCTGTTTTTTTTGGGGGGGGGGGGGATGTTCCGTAGCATTTAAAGAGGGTGTGTCATCGCCTTTGGGGGAAGGGGGTTGAGGGCAACTTTATGCATACACATAAATACTTGTTAGTTTCACGCTTCATGGTCAAGAAATATCAGGATAAATCAATGGGAAAAGTTTTTTTTTTTGCTTTGAACACAAGGTTGCCCCCGCTCCCAAGAGCAAAGTCGGAGCACACATCCAAATAGCACGGAGACCAAAATAAAAACTAAAACGCAAATAAGTCCCCCACCCCTCACCACAATTGTTAAAAAATAGACGGGCAAGTATAGGCCATGACCCTCCCGGATGGGCACTCCTGCTTAAACGAATATGACTTAAAGGAAACATCGTAACAGCTTCAATATTCAATTCAAGACTTGATAATTTAGAATTGAGTAACACAATATTCGATTTGAGAAAAGCAAAATGAAAACAATGATCTTATCACGTAACAGAGAAACCAGAGGTGAGTCTCTCCTCAAAATTTTACAGCATAGATCCATTCTTCTCTTAAAATAAATGTGTTGGCCAACTAAATCTGACTGACATCTTTTTCAAATTAAAAAGCAAAAAAAAAGGCTTTCATTCACATACACACACAAAAAAAGAAAGAAAAAAGAAAAAAAAATGCGCAAAAATTAATTCCTTCATTTAGAGGCTTTACTGTAATTCTAAAAACTCTCATCAAAGAGATCGCTCGGAAAGTACCTGCTGTGTTGTGAAAATTTCGGTATCTGACCGATTCGGAAAATTCCAAAACCCAGAACTGTGTTGGTCCCGTTGCCGCTCGATTTCAAGCCACATGGTGAACGTACTTATAACTGTGAAGTAAAAAATAGAGAAGATAGAATTTCCTCTTAAGAAAACTTTTTTTTGTCTAAACATCGGCTAGCCATCGGCATTTAGATGTTTTCGAGGCCGATGGGCCGATGTTTTTCCCAATTTAGCATCGGCGGCCGATGCCGATGGCCGTACACAGAATGTGCTATACCAGGGGTGGGAAACTAGCGACCTCTATGGGTTTTATCTGCAGCCTCTACGAGAAATCTAATCTTGTATGAATTAAAATGTAAATATATATATATATATATATATATATACACTGAAGTGACAAAAGTCATGGGATACCTCTTAATATCGTGTCGGCCCTCCTTTTTCCCGGCGAAGTGCAACAACTCGACGTGGCATGGACTCAACAAGTCGTTGGAAGTCTTCTGCAGGAATATTGAGCCATGCTGTCTCGATAGACGTCCATAATTGTGAAAGCGTTGATGGGGCAGGATTTTGGGCACGAACAGACCTCTCGATGGTGTCCCATAAATGCTCAATGGGATTCATGTCGGGCGATCTAGGTGGCCAAATCATTCGTTGGAATTGTCCAGAATTTTCTTCAAACCAATTGCGAACAGTTGTGGCCCGGTGACATGGCGCATTGTCATCCATAAAAATCCCATCGTTGTTTGGGTACATGAAGTCCATGAATGGCTGCAAGTGATCTCCAAGTAGCTGCACATAAGCATTTCCAGTCAATGTTCGGTCCAGTCGCACTAGAGGACCAAGTCCATGCCATGAAAAAACAGCCCACACCATTACGGAGCCACCACCAGCTTGAACAGTGCCTTGCTGACAGTTTGGGTCCATGGCTTCGTGGGGTCTGCGCCACACTCGAACCCTACCATCGGCTCTTACCAGCTGAAATCGTGACTCATCGGACCAGGCTACGGTTTTCCATTCATCTAGGGACCAACCGATATGCTCACGTGCCCACGAGAGTCGCTGCAAGCGATGTCGTTCTGTCAGTAAAGGCACTCGAGTCGGTCTTCTGCTGGAATAGCCCAAGAAATCCAAATTTCTCCGCACAGTTCTAGCAGACACGTCCATTGTACGTCCCACATTGATTTCTACGGTGATTTGACGCAGTGTTGCTTGTCTGTTAGAATTTACGACTCTTTGCAGACGTCGCCGGTCTCGATCTTTAAGTGCAGGCGGTCGACCACTGCGCTGTCCATGGTGGGATGTTATGCCTGAAATTTCATACTCTCGGCACACTCTTGACACAGTGGATCTGGGAATGTTGAATTCTCTAACGATTTCCGAAATGGCATGACCCATGCGTCTAGCTCCAACTAACATTCCGCGTTCAAAGTCTGTTAATTCACGTCGTGCGGTCATCATCACGTTAAAACCTCTTCACATGAATAACTTGAACAGAAATGAAAGCTCTGTAAAAGCACTGCGCATTTATACCTGTTCTATGCGATGCTACTGCCATCTGAAAATTTGCATATTGCTATCCCATGACTTTTGTCACTTCAGTGTATATATATATATATTATATATTATATATATATATATATATATATATATATAGCAATCGCATCTAGAATAAGCGAGAAGAGGGATCGGAGGTATGTTAATTTAGTTTTGGAGTAATAAATACAAGAATATACAAAAATATTTTAAAAATCGATCACATTCCTATAATGAAACTCGAATTTAAAACCACATTTAGTAGATATAACCAAGGGTCCTACTTAACTACAAATGAAGTTATTTGAGTTAGTTATAAATTCATTGCAAAGCTACAAAATAAAACAAGAAGTTCTGTCAAGAACTAAACGAGCCTACTTTCCCGTACATCGACATCGGCATTCTCGCATCTGTTTATTATTCTCTTGATTATCTGAGACTTAAAATTATGTCAAACATACCTTTTTAGCACTTAGAGCTGATTTCGAAAAGCAAAATATACCCCTTTCATCAGATGAAGTAGACACGTAAAAAGTAATTAACGAATAAGTAAAGTTTTGTCGCACCTTTTAAAGAGTGTAACTGTTCCTCCGTAGAAAAAATCCTCATCGTTTTCAAAAAAAAAAAAAAAAATAATAATAATAATAAAAAAATAAATAAATGAATAAATAAAAGTACAAAGAGCATCAAAACACATTTTATCAAAGAAAGAAAAAAAAAAAGAAAAAAAAAACTCGTCATAAAATGTCTCGAATTTCACTTTTAATCTGTTGCCAGTTGTTAAATATAAATAAAGAATAAAATGTTCTCGTGAATGAAAAATGTTTGTTACAAAAAAAACATCGTCTGCCAAAAAAAAAAATAAATAATAATAAATAAAATAAAACAAATTTATAAATAAACAAAAAATCGTCTGCACAGTCAGTAGTTTTTTTTTTTCTGAGCCTGCATTTCCGCCATGTTTGCGGAGTCGGAGTCGGAATCAGAGTCCTCATAGAAGATTACTCAGAAAAGTACGTTACAAACATTATTTATCAAAACCATTTTCTTGCAAAGTTACTTTGAAGGAAATCGGACTTTAAGTTCAGGATCAACATTCAACTTAAATTCCCCGTAGACGCTAATGTTAATTTTTTTTTCTGAACGGTTCAATATTGAACGAAAAATGGTTCAAATCAAAAAGCGAAATATGGGAATGCATGGGAAAGCCTCTCCGAGATCTTTCAAACAAAAAAAAGTTTATTCCATTCGGATGGTTCACTCAAAAGTTATTAGGTGGGGAAAGGTTGCTTGAACGGTTCAATGTTGAACGAAAAAGTGTTCAAATTGAAAATTTTAATACGGTAATGAAGTATCCTTGCTGAGATCCTTCGAACAAAAAAAAGTTTTTTTTTAAATCGGACTGTTCACTCAAAAGATATTAGGGGTGACAGCTTGATTGAGCGGTTCAGTGTTGAACGAAAAATTGTTCAAATCGAAAATGTAGATACGGGAATGAAGTATCCTTGAAAAGATCTTTCGAACAAAAAAAAGTTTGTTCAAATCGGATTGTTCACTCAAAAGTTAGCATCGCGGGACCGGTTGTTTGAACGGTTCAAAGTTGAACCAAAAATTGTCGAAATCAAAAAATCAAATATAGGAATGAGCTGCACTCGCTGAGATCTTTCGAACAAAAAAAAAATTATTCCATTCGGACGGTTCACTCAAAAGTTATTAGGTGGAGAAAGGTTGCTTAAACGGTTCAATGTTGAACCAAAAGTGTTCAAATTGAAAATTTAAATACGATAATAAAGTATCCTTGCCGAGATGCTTCAAACAATAAAAAGTTTGTTTAAATCGGACTTTTCATTCAAAAGTTATTAGGGGTGACAGCTTGATTGAGCGGTTCAATGTTGAACGAAAAATTGTTCAAATCGGAAATGTAAATACGGGAATGAAGTACCCTTGAAAAGTTCTTTCCAACAAAAAAAAAGTTTGTTCAAATCGGGCTGTTCATTAAAAAGTTAGTATCGCGGGACCGGTTTTTTGAACGGCTCAAAGTTGAACCAAAAATTGTTCAAATCAAAAAATCAAATATGGGAATGAGCTGTACTCGCCGAGATCTTTCCAACAAAAAAAAGTTTGTCCAAATCGGAATGTTCATTCAAAAGTTATTAGGGGGGGGGGACAGACAGACCGACAGACCGACCGACCGACCGACGCACAAATTCCCCATCTCAATACCCTACTTTCAAATTTTTAATTTTTCGATATTCATTTTACCTTTTTATTTTTTTTAACTTGGCGATATTTTTTTGACTTGGCGATATTTTTTTAACTTGGCGATATTTTTTGGACTTGGCGATATTTTTTAGATGCATTGAGCTACTTTTAATACTTTTTTCGTCTTTCTTTTATTTTTAACCGGAAAGTAGGCTAAAAGCTTGTTTTGTAGACATTTAGAAAGTTCTTGTTCAAAGTTCCACTACATTTTCTTAAAGATATATTTTCCATTATAATAATTCAATGTAAGAAAATCATCCAGCAACAAACTTCATTACAAAGCCAACCATGACTTGTGGGTAAGATAATTATTCTCTCTTAAAGTCAAATATGTTTCTGTTTCTCAATTGCTCCCAAATCCAGTGATTATTCGCCAATTATTTTCAGAAACTGCATTCATTAATGGAAAATACCGTCCACTCTTTCTTCCAGGCGTCCCTCAGAAATTCACGTGTTAATCACGTCCATGCCCAATCACTCTCTCGCTCGGTGCCGCCTAGATGGGCTTTATGAATTCTGCTCTGCATTTCCGCAGCCTCGTTTCATTTGTAATCCGAAATTCGATTCTCCCGGTTTCACTCGGATTTTAAATAACGGATGGCTGATGGAAAGAATGGTTCGCTGATTGTGTTCCGTGTTTCGGAATGGGGAGGATTGATAAAATATTCCGTCGTCTCGGTGAAAAATTAATTAAACGGGCTTTTAAATCACTCATTGTATAAGCTTTGGGAAGCCGGCTAAAGGGTTTGTCTAAGCAAATTGAGCACAAATTCGTAACCTGATTGGATTTTACTTGGAGTATGGAAAAATGGAATAGGCGACTGACCTGATTAAGGTTCTCACTGGTACCAGCTGATTGTGAAATTTATAGAAGCATGAAGTAGATTGAAGGGAAGGTTATTTTTAACCGCTTAGTCGTCGTGCACGTTCCTCATACGGGCAGAATATTCGGGCAAATTTTGTCGTGCCCGTGTCTCATACGGGCTGCGTTTCTGATATTTTTAAAGCTTCAAAACTTTCTCTTTATTCAGCTGCAAAAAAATAAAAATTTTCTCCGCTCAAACTTTACCTTTTCTTTTTCAATGCCTGCATTGAAGCTTTTCAGCCTGTCTTAGATGCGCGAGGAAAGCAAACTTTAAAGTAAAATGGGGTAAGTTGATTAAAATTTTCCTACCTTTAAAAAACCACTAAATTCAAATTAAAATGCAGTGTTTTTTATTTTAATGTTTAAAATATTATGAACATAAAAAAACAAAATAAAAAAAAAACTGATGAATTTTGATCAGTTTTTGGAAAAAAAAAGTGCGACGAGTAAGCGATTAAGCATGCTACAGTTGAGAGGAGTAGTAATTGAAAGTAAGTTTTAAAAAATAGAATCTAGGAAACGCATTTAAAAGATGACTTTTGAGTTATACAAAATGTGCTACACTAAAATGGGATTGTTTATTATTTTTCAAAAATATTCGAAAAACATAAAACTCATTTCTGAAAGCAATTATTTTCTTATATGCAAAACTCATAATTCAATTAAAATCAATTAAACTGCGCGTATGGGATATTCAAAAACATAACTTCTGCGCATAACGTCAACAATGATGAAAGTTACAGAAGATTGAGTATGATTAAAAAATTATAAAATTAAATATTATTGTTATTACTATCGAAGCACGATCTTGGTGATTCATTACTAAAAAAAGATATTTGTCTACTGGAAACTGCCATTGAGGCATTTAGTACAAACCATTTCAGTCAATGAATTTTCAAAGTGTTTTTCTTTCGAACAAGTTGTGTCTACTAAATTCCACAACTGGGGCTAATACTGTTCAAAATAGATGTTGTTTTTACAGTATAATACAGCTAATTTTACAGTAATTTTACTGTAACAAACTAAAATTGCTAATTTTACAGTAGTAGGCTCTCAAATTGTTAGTTTGCAGTAATAAACTGTAAAATAGCTAGTTTTACAGTTTATTACTGTTCTTTTACAGTTTTAAGCTGGAACATCCGCTGCCAGTATTATACTGTAAAAACAGCAGCTCTTTTTTTTTGCAATGTACGGAGGGAATAATAATACTAGAAAAAAGAAACAGTGGAACATCGAGAGTACCTATATAAGTGGAAACTTGAATAATTACGTGTGCATTTTTGAATCTTTTGTGACTTTTTTCCATTTAGAAAAGATGCCAACACGCATGTGTATTTATCTACGTACATACGCAATATTTTTATTCATTCATGCTTATATACAGAGACATCAACAAGTTAAATTTGAAAACATAAAAATTTTAACATTTGTTCTGATTCACCCCTATCAGCGGGGTGAATCGGGGCGCCTATAAAAATTATGTGTATGAACAGAAAGTGCTCAACATGTTTTGTCTTTGCTTAAAATATCAAGAGCAAAGCAAGGCCGACATTTTTACCCAAACAAGTTAAATTAAAAAAATATCTTTTAATTACTTTTGTTATGATCAGAGCTAAAAAGTGTTCCGATTAACCCTGTTTTACGATACTCAATTTTCTAATTCAGCGCAATACCAAATGTTACAGAAAATATATTAGTTTTGGAAAAACTGAGGGCCCTGCTCCACATTGACGTAAAGCAGAAAAATAAAGCAGAAACATAAAATGGATTAAATGGTGTTCCTATGGAAAGTACCCGGATTTTCGGTTTCTGCCTTCGGTTTCGGTCGCGTTTTCTGCTGATGTGGAGCAGGGCTCTAAGTGGGCACAGCGTAAAATGTTTTTTTTTTTTCTTTACTTTTTTTTCTACTGTAAAATTTCAGCATGTTTTAGTAAAAAATCCCTCAATTTCGTTTTTATTATTTTCTTTCTGTGCATTATTTGTGAAGTATTTATGTGTATACATAACGTACTTGTGTATGGGTAGACTAACCAGTGAATGAACACTTCAGCGAAATTTCGTTTTCAAAAATTCATAGCATTGTTAAAAATTGTAGCATTTGCCAAATGACAGGGAAAACACTTTAGGTGATATATGTAATTATTTTTTTAAATATTACGTCAATTTTTATTGTTCTGAATCAGGTTTTTTTTTGGGGGGGGGTGAAAGGAGAAAAAAAATGCCTTTACTCGGTGAATGAACACCTCAAACAAAAGACAAACGCAGCATTTTCTAGCCATTTTCTCTTTGGAAATGTGTAAAGTATTGATTATTGCCTAATTATCTAATAAAAATGTTTAAAAACTTATTTTCTCAAGAGAATTACGAGGTGTTTACTATTCACTCACTGCAAAAAAGGAACAGCAGGAAAGTTTTTGCAGTATAGTACTGGCAGCCGAGGTTCCAATTTTAAACTGTAAAATGAACAGTAATAAACTGTAAAACTAGCAATTTTTGTTTCTTACTGTAAAGTTAGCAATTTTACAGTTTCTTAGTGTAAAGTTAGCAATTTTACAGTTTATTGTCGTAAAATTTAACTGCATTATACAGTTAAAACAACAATGTAATACTGGCAGCAAAGGTTCTAGTTTAAAACTGTAAAGTACACGGCAATAAACTGCAAAATTGGCAATTTTTAGTTTATTACTGTAAAAACAGCAATTTTACAGTTTAGTACTGTAAAGTTAGGAACTTTAGTTTATTGCTGTGAAATTAGCTGTTTTTACAATTCGTTACTATAAAATTCGCTGTATTATACTGTAAAAGCAACATTATTTTTTTACAGTGCTTTTCTGTCTATCTTATACTTTTCTTTCATTCGTTTGTTGTATGAAAATGGTTTACGTCAGACTCCAAGTACTGCGGCGAAATTCCTGCCTCTGTCGACGGTCACTTTCTCTCTCCCCTCTATTATCATCCGAAGCCGTACTGTTCCGTTGAAACTGATGAGATATTGTTTCCTGCAAAATAATGGCAGGAATTTCAATTTCGATAAAGGAGGTTATTAAAACAAATAAATGGACATTCTTTCCGGAAACTGATATTTTCTCAGCGGGAGGAGGAATGTGCAATTAAACACCACTCAGCATAGAGTACGCTTGCAGAAAGTATTTTGTTTTTTGAAGACTGAGATTCTTTAGCACGAAATGCTACGCTCTTTAATCTTTTTTCAAACTGAAAATGATATTATATATGTAGAATTTAGATTGCTTTTTTCGGTACCTGTGTTTTTTTTTGTTATTTGTTCTTTGTAGTACCTGTTCTAGTGCTTGTTTCGTTATCATAGAGTTTATTTGGTAATGATCTGTTGAACTGGAGGAAAAAAAATATTAAAAACTTTTTTTGAACACTTTTAATTTTTTTTATTTATCATAGCAAAGCAAAATAAGGTAGTGCCTAACTAAGATTTCGAAGAAAAAAGTTCCTTCAATATTTTCAATAAGGTGATTTCACTTGGGAAGTCGGATTTTGAAGAAAAATTTGCTAAACCTTCAAAAATTTGTTTTGTAACATTTTCTAGGACTTTATGAAATTTTAGGACAGCTAATTTTTCTAGAAACTTTTATTTTTATTTTAAAATAATCTAATAAGTTAATGAATTTAGCTTTTCAAACTCAAAAAATATCTTTAGTATTAAATCACATTTTCTCATTTTCGGAAAACCCTTACTACTTCCTTCTACGTTGGAATCATAGAAAAAATATTGGATTCGCGTGGTACAATTTTCAAATTTCTGCGAGTTGACATTATGAATTCATTTTGGCTATTTTTTGGAAAATGTCTTCAACTGCATATTTGTTTGAGCGAAACTGATTTTTTGTGGCCGTTCTAGTGCCAAAACTACTGCATGAATTTAACCAAAAGTTGACACTCAATAGCTTTTGATGCCAACGGCTCTAAAGTTTCACAGTTTCAACCATGCAGTTTCAACTGTGTAGTTCTTTTATTACCGAAGAGATTGACTTAATACCAAATTAGAGCATTTTTTCGCGATTCGGGTGGTGAATCCACTTTTGTACATTTAAAATATTGATACTGTAACGAATCCGTAGCACCTTCAACTTTCTTCAATAATCATTCCAATCTTGAGGAATTAACTATAAATTTATTTATAATTATGTACACTTATTTACAATAGGAGCAGGAAACAACTGCTAAACATCCAGCAATTAGGTAGCAAACAGTACACTTTACTCTCAACAGTAACTCAGAACCACGTATCTAACGTGAACAGTAATTAGGAAAATTACAAAAGCAAAACAACCATTCGCCCGAGCGAATGAAAACGAGTCTTCCAGACGTCAAATCTGAAAAGAACTAACTACTGTGTTCAAGGCAGTTGGACAGCTATTTATACTCGGAAGGAAATTTCTACAACATTCTAGCAAAATCCGGAGTGTTCTGTTCATTCACAAACTTAAATAATCCATTTAAGAAAATTCTAGTGATAAAAAGAAAAACCCACAATATTACAACACAGAGCGAAAATGTCTTCATGCTTATTAAAGTTAGGGGAAGTGCAAAAACTAAAAAATGTTACAGGGCCGGTATACAAATGGTAAAAGTGATATCTTCAGATACTTTTGCAACATGTGGCCAGATAAAACCAAAACTAGTGACAATGGTGTAAGGCAGGAAAAACAACAACTATTTACAAGATTTGTAACAATACTAATCAAAAGAGCTACTATAATTCAACCGCGACGAGATGGCCGGTGTCAATCAAATAAGAAAACGAGTCCATTCCTTAAAATAGGTAGAATTTCTACCTATTCAAATTCCCCCATCAATTGTGAATTCCAGTCCTCAATTTTCATCTACGTATCACCCCTTCCTAAAAATGGACAATCCTGAAAAAAGGAGGAGTCATAGGCCATCTCTGCGAAGTTGAATTATATTTTTTTTTCTGCGTACGGTGGTATTGGTTTGGAGCTTTCAAATAACATAAAAATTGAGTTATTTTTAATACGCTTTTATTAGTTTCACATGTGGGTTTGTTTGTTTGTCAGTATGTATGTAACTCTGAAAAAAAGATAAAATTCACGTTCTATACAAATATAAAAGTAATACATTTAATACTATTATTAATACTGAAGACTAAACTGTATTTCATGCTGATGTATTATTAGTGTTTCAGTTGCTAGTATGTAACTCTGAAGAAAAGATAAAATTCACGTTCTTTGCAAACTTAAAAGTTAAAAGTAATATATTTAATACTATTTTTTACACTAAAGG
The DNA here is from genome assembly GCA_038373865.1 of Uloborus plumipes. Classification (NCBI taxonomy): domain Eukaryota; kingdom Metazoa; phylum Arthropoda; class Arachnida; order Araneae; family Uloboridae; genus Uloborus; species Uloborus plumipes. The sequence continues at coordinate 167,752 of JAXGGA010000969.1, forward strand.
CTTAAATATGTTTCATTTTGCTGTATTAAAAGTGCATGTTAATTTGATTAACTCTAAAAGCGTATTTTTTTTTAGTTTTTTTAAACTATAATTAATTATTATTTAAAAACACCTTATATAAAATTATAAGCCATTCACACGATTTGATAGTTAGCAAGTAATACGATCTGCGAGTTTCAATGATTTAAAATTCTAATCCGCTACCATCTTCTATTTGCTAACAAAGTAAAATGCTTGTAATTATCTTAGGCAAGGATTTTAAGAATTTTAGTTCTTGATTCTGCTTTTGCGAATATCAAAACTTGGTTTGGCGATTTAAAATAATCCTAAATATAGTTTTAGAAAACTAAAAAATACATTTTTTTGAGTAAATCAAACTAAAAAGAAGTTTCAAAACTATTGAATATCCGCTTAGTTTACATGCACTTATAATGCATTAAAGCGTAATACAGTTTAGCCTTTAGTAATAATAATAGTATTAAATATATTACTTTTATATTTACAAAGAACGTGAATTTATCTTTTATTCAGAGTTACATACATACAAACCCACATGTAAAACTAATTAAAGCGTATTAAAAAGAGTCATTAATTCTTAAGAAAGATATAAGAAAAGAGTTTCGTGATGACCACAACATACTAATTAAGAAATATACTAGTTGCAAAAAAAAAAGAAGAAAAAGAAATAGCCGTACTTAAAAACTCTTATTCAATGAAATTAAAATTTCGATTTGACGAGTACGTATATTAAACATGCTAACAACGTAATAATGCGATGCATATTTTCATTCTGTTACAATTGCGTAGTTGAGTTGCAGCTTCAATTAGGCAACTTTCCTTTTTTTAATCAGCAAAATTAGTACACAAAAATTAAATGCTAAACTTCGTTTCCTATGTATTCAAAATTAGTTTAAAATTCAACTGGTTTGAAAATGTTGATGAGTCCCTGATGATTTGGACCTCCGCTGCGCACTTAAGATTTGCCGCTCTAAGAATTCTTCCACGAGCAGCAAATTTAAACTTAACTGCAAATTAAATGACGCGTTAGTAACGGAAGGACTTCGTTCGCAAAAAACTTTTTTTCTCTCTCTGAAGTTGCTTCGATACAGTATATTTAAGATTTGCAGAGCTGTGAACTTTTCAAGCGGGAAAATTTTCACTTTTGACAAGTGTTTTAATTGAGTGTTTCATTAGAATAACGCAGGGGTTACAACATCTGTAGACTTTAATGTTTGTAGACTTTTTTAGTTAAGATTCATGGCGATATACAGTTTTAAGACAGGAACACTTTGGAAATCATTTTATTAACAAGTTGTTTTAAATCATTAAAACAATTTATTTTAACTCTTTAAATGGAAATAGTCATTTTAAATCGTTAAAAAATTAAAGTCGACTTTTACGAAATTTTGCAAATGAGGAGTTTTACTTTATGAATAATCTTTACTGAACTTACATCAAAAAATGCAAATGCACTGTTTTTCAACGAAATTTTTCTGTGAAAAAAAAGAGGGCTCCGAACATGATTAGATTACTTAACAGTTAGGAGAGAGGGAAGAGCACCTTTGAACAATTTTTTCGAATATCAATTTATGTCTTATTTCGATCATAATTTTTGTTGTTCTTATATTACCTGATAAATATAAAAGATTTGTTCATAACTTAAACCCAAAATCAACTCTTTTACAACTAAACTTTATATTAAGCTATACATTTTTTGAATATTCTTGTTTAAACCTACCCCACATAACCGTTAGGGACACCTTTAAACAATAAGCAACATATAGAAGCAGACATTGTTTTATATTTTAAAAATGCATATCTATAAAAACTACAGATTATTCAAAATGAAAAAATGTTTTCAGACAGTATGAGTAGTAAAATGCATTAATATACTATCATATGATGCATGTCACTATCATATAAAGTATTTTTTATTTATGCAGAAATATTTCATTTATGTTTTATTCAAGCATACAAATACGATGTCGCTAAAGTCGCCAATTACTTTACCACTTCAACTACAATAATTTTACTTCAGAGGGTTGGAGTGAATTTAAATTTATTCAGTGGACTTCCTTCCCATTTAAATGCACGGGCATCGTCGTGTGGGCACTGCTAGTTCAAAATAAAATTACACCACTTAATGTACTGATAATTACAAAATGTTTATTATTTAGCGAAATTCATACACATTAAATTGGCTGCTTTTTGTAAAGCAGAACCGCGATGCATTGGAATATTTTTTTTTACCTAAACGTGTTTTGTGTTCAGCTTGAGTTGATTCATTTTTGCCAAAAACAATCCAGCGTTTGATATTTCAATGTAGCATGTTTTTCACAGAATATAGTCAAAAATTATAGTAAAAAATAGTATTTTTTCTTTTAATTTATGAAATAAAGTAGGAACTCATTCAGGGAGAAATAATAACGAAATTATAAAGGATTTCCATAGCAACATCCGTTTGAGATTTTAAATATTTATGTTTCACTTAGTTTGTCTGAGTCTCTATTTTTTTTTATCTGGATAACCACCATTCATTTAAAATATCATAAAAATGTTTTGAGTCTTTTTTTTTTTTTTTTGGCGGTTCAAAGCATAAATAAATACACCATTAAGTAATCCTCCTTAAAATCGTATAACAAAAAGGAAGAAAGAAGACATACTGCATATGAAAAATCTTTTAATACAAAAGTTCTAATATTTTTGGTATTAGAGCATAAAATCGTAATCCCCCCTTCCATTAAAACATTTCGAATCATCTCTTAGGCACTACAAAAGAATTCGTTTTAAGAATTTAAGGGTTTTTGAGTCTTAGAATTGCTCTTGGAAAATATTTTCTTTGATGTCCGCCATTCGAACATAGAACTTGCTGAGTCGGTAAAATTTGTTGGAACAAAGGCCATTTTAAAAAGCGAAGATCAAATAGATGGAGAGACGAGTTGCAAAGAAGAAAAGTTTTGTTGCTTGGATCGGATTTCAGACGACAAAGATAACTTCGAATTTAATGAATTCCATAGGTATGGTGAAATGTGCGAGGGTTAAAGTTAATTGCAGAGTCATGAAGTTTGAAATTGCAGTGAGAACACTATTATATTTAAGTGGCACAAATTTGACTTCCCGTGATGGCCATCTGACGGTAGTTTTCAGCTGTGGCAGTTTCAGCATGTCATGGCAGTCAGGATAATTGAAATAGAAAAAAAAGTAAAAGTTGAAGTTTTTTTTCCGCCTTAAAAACATTTTTTTTTCTCCAAAAGATTTTCTTAAAGCATGAAGTTAATAAAATAAAATTAGCCTTAAAGTGTTGCAAATTAGAAAGTGAAGTAAAAACACTTTCTGAATTAACTGATTTGAAGAAATATCACAGCAAAATAATTTTAGCTCTCGGAAATCAAATGAAAGAAGAAAAACAACATGCGCCTGTGCTATAATTATTAATGATGCCATGAATTTTTAAAAATAAAATTGCGCTTATATATTCCTCCACTAGGCGGTCTATCGTACTAATAACATATTGAAATTTTATATCGAACGTTGTTTTAGGATGTATTTTTAAAGGGATGGGATGGGGTTCCTTAAAAAATATGATAGTACCTTGCTGAATGGACAATACTATACAGTAGAACTAGGGCTGTTATACAGCCCTAGTTGATTCATATCTCCAGATAATACGAATCAAATTTGTTGCATTTTATTTTTTTTATATTCGTATTAATCATTTTAGACTATAATAGCAAGAACATAACTGTAAGTAGATTAAATATTCGGTTTTTATTAAGATCTATTCGTTGCCCCTGAGCCAAAGTAACTAAAATCCGAAAACGGCGATTTTCGCTTTATTATTACATTATATATAGAATAAAATTCCACATTGACCATAAAAACATAATTCTAATTAAAAAATTGCTTTAAAATAATTTACCAGCGCTGTAAAAGCATCAGTCCCAACTTTAGTATGCACCAGGCAAAGCGTTTTACTCTCTCCTGTGAAGTAGTGATTATGTGACTTAAGTTAGTGTGGCTTTGGGGTAGATAATTTATGAAAAATCGTTTGCTGAATCATGCTTCAATCAAAGGGAATCACTGTTTGAAACAAAAGACAGTAGAGACCCATTCTTTATTCAAAAAGAAGTAAAAAAATAGTTTTTTTTTTAATAAATTATATTTATTAATTTTCATTTTTATTTATTTATTTTCCTCCCAATGTCTCACAAACAATTCTGTGTAACTTTTGTATTGTACAAAATATTTTTTTTAATCATAACCAAAGTTAAGTTTAGCCCTTTATAGCCCCGACGGGATTCAGAAGTCCCGCTTATATTAATTAGTATTAGGAATAATAAAATGTCTGTAATCATGCTGAAGCTTTTAAGTACCACTCCTTGTACTTTGCTGAAAGGCCGGCAGATGGTACCTGCGACCAGAAACAGTTTTCTTAGGGACCCTAAGGCGTAAGGGGCCTTAGACTCTACTAGTTTTCAAAATTTTTGTAATTCATTTGGAACATGAAGGGTTAAGGATTATTTTGCATTTAATTATTTATTTTGCTTATTACCCATCTGAGTATCCAGATTTTCTTTCATCCGAATTGACTTTGGTCTCAATAAATGAGATTCTCCTATACTTTATCTGCATAAGGACAATTTCATTTTAAGAAAAAGCATCGGTTACTGCCCAACACAACCTCCAAAGACTCCAAACATGTTAGATCCTGGCTTCGGTCCATGAATTTCATGCAGAACATGGTCATGCAGATTTTCAGAAACAGTATTTATATTGGGGATTTCGGCTCCATAACTGACGTGTCTTACGAGATATGTCCGTCTGTTACAGGGAAGTCTATATGTATAAAAATGGATGTATGTAAAATATACGTATTTGTTTGATTGTTTGTATGTTTGTTCCTTATACAAATCTACAGTTTGCGTCGAATTTTCATCAAACTTGTCACAGAGGTTCCTTGATGCACTTGAATTCACATAGGCAAGGTTTTGAAATTTAGAAAAAATCCAAAAAGCTCAAAATTCAAATTTTTTTGTCTCAACAGAGCCATTTTCTTTCAACTTTGAATGGATAGAGTAATAGAAATAAGCCTTAAGCATACAAATTGATAAAATTTATAACACATTTAAATATGAGTATAGTGAATGTCAAAACCAACTGGAACCATATGCGTTCTGGAGAACAGGGACTCTGCATCCATTCGCATCAACCCCTCCAGCGCCTTCGGCGCCAAATGAAATAAAATGAATGAAATATGAGTATTTTCCAACAAAGATTACTATTAACAATGAATTATCAATTTAAGGCTCACCTATATTTCATTTTCGCATGAAATAAGTTATAAACAATTACAGCTAGCTATGGTGTACTATAAAGCACCCGGGCAACGCCGGGTAATAAGCTAATGATATTTAAATATCTTTTCTGGAAATCTTCAAACTAAGTACGGACCATGTTCTTCATAAAGTTCGTGAAATAAAACAAGCATTCAACGTATTTTAGTCTTTGTAAGCTGTTCTATGAAAAACTGATGCGTCTGTTACCGTACAGTTGCTCATTAACATTCGTTCACAGAAGATTCGCACTAACTGCCAGAAGCTGTTCCAGTCTAATTGAATTTACGACTGACACTGACACAGTGAGTGTCTCTCTAAAAGAAACGTGAATTTTCTTTTATATCGTTACCCGAGGATTGGTGGCAAAAATAACATCGTTTAATGTTCGTCTGCGGCATTGGCATTCCCCACGGAACACAAGTAATAGGATTAAGGAGCCTCGTAGGAAGTGTGTGTGCCACCTTGAGATGGCCCGGAGAGTGTTCTGAGGAGGCAGACGCGCCTACAGACACTCTGTGATGGAACAGCGGTAACCAGACACACCGATAGAATTCAATTAAGGGCTGTCGCTCTCTTCCCAGCAAACAAGCTGTTTCTAAATAGCATTATCGTTGTAACTAGATCAAGATAAAATGTTTCTTTAATAGATTTTTATTCCTCCTCTGAGATTCATTCACACCCTTTGAAAATGTGCTTATGGGATATCATCATTCAAATATTAAAATCTATATCAGATACATAAATAATATTATTGTTCAATTCAATTTTGATAAATGCATCAATTGTTATGCAAAACACCCAACAAAGATTGCAAATGTGTTAGATCCATGTTTCATTGCATTAATTTTATGAAAAACATAGTCTCTGCTTCTGTTAAATGCATAAAGCTCGAAGATTTCCAGAGACAATATTTATATGATTTTTTTTTTTGCTTAGTAACGAACATATCGTATACGATAAGTAGTCTTACTTAGCAAACAATATTATTTTAATACTGTATCCGGAAAGGTTCAAAATTTAATTTTATTGTATAGAAGTAAAGTTTTGTGAATACAATTTTGCTAATATCAATACCATTTTTTCCTTGTAGGTAAAACTCATTTCATTCAATGTTCCATTTCCTAAATTTGCAATGAAGTAAGTGCTTGTTTATTATCTTTTGTGTATAATCCAACCCATAAAAATATACGTACATGCATTTCCCAATTCATGCTTCATGTAAAAGCATCAATTTTTTTTTTATTTTCCCCTTTGTTTTAACACAGTTCCAACCTATTATTTTTTATCAACATTTATCGACAAGTAAGCAATTAATACATGATTGGAAGCTGTGGGGCTCTAAATTACAGCAGTCAGATTCAGCCATATTTAAAGACTAAAATGCATTGTCTTTTACCAATAGAAATAACGATCTTAATTTTGTTTCTTTTTGTAGATTTGAAGACTTTATTGTTACCTTTGAATATTTTATTAGTGTCTAATATTTTTTGCGTCAGAAAAGCCTCAATGTTTTTTAGGTTGCCACTTTTTTGAACTTTTTTCACTCTTACACTATCCGTGTGATTCCCTGGTCAGGCCGGTTCTAACCAGTTCGGTTAAAATCGAAACTTTATTGTTTTTGTTAAATACATATATTTATTTGTTTTTTATATTGAAAAAAGTGGAACGTTCTCAATCACTGTTGAAGTACTCAGTTGATTTTTTCTAAATTTTTATCGCCTGCGCTATATTTAAAAGGAAACATGATTTTAATTAAATATTTCTTTTTTTTTTTTTGGAACCAAATACGTTCTCCAAATTGATTATTGAAAAGACATCTTAATGGAACGAGAAATAAGAACCCAAAGTGATTAAAATTTATATTAATATTTCTGAAAAAAAAAATCACTAAACCTATTTCCATTCCACCCTATAAAATGTTAAAAAAAGTCTTTCCGCTCAATTCAATTCCCGTTTTTATAAATGCACATTTTCAGCTCAAATGAGTTGGAGGTTTTTTTCCTCCGAGATTTTTTTTTTTTTTTTTGTAATACTGAGATTACTTTTCCTCGTAAGATTAAAACCTAATAGTAAAATACGATTCGATATAAGAATTTGAAAATAATTGCACCGGTTTGTGTTTCATTTAAACGTATATGAATTAACTTCTTTTATTTTAGAAAAGTAATGAGTACATCTTATACTTTTTTGCATTAAGGTCATGATTTTTTTTTTTAAGTGGAAAATAAATTCCTTTCCATCAATTACTTTTTTTTAAATGCTTTAGTTATATGAAACACTGGATATATTATTGAAGGATTTTGGATAGAAGTTCTACCACGTTCTTGTATAAGGAGATTCCCAGAGAGATACTTTTTCGAAAGTAAAAAATACATTAAAAATAAATGCTATCAAATAATCTTTATTATAGTACAAAAGAAATATTCTTGACACTTAATTTTTTTGAGTGCAATTTCTTTCAAATGTTGACCGTAATTGTGGTTAACATGATCCATTCTGAAACTCCAACTTTTAATGAAGAGTAGGAGTATTTTGAGTGGTATTTAGCCAATGAATCGAGTAATGTTGATCTCTAATACTTCAATGGTAGCCGGCTTATCCTTGTAGATTTTTGATTCTGAAAATATGCGGAAACTTTTTTTTTTCTTTTTGTTTAA